>JARHVA010011224.1:0-80077 GCA_037957365.1 Torreya grandis | reverse complement strand
CTAGTACATTTTTGAGCTAATGCCTAAAGTCTGTGTTAGGTTAGCCAGAAGGCTAATAAACCTAAAGAGTTAAAGTGACCCTAAACTGCACTAGGTCAACCAAGTTGACCTAGTTTGTTGAATAGGTCAAAAGGGGTGCCAAGAAAAAAGAAGAAAGGATAGAAAGAGGAAAAGACTAGAAGACTATGTAAGGGAAGAGAAATAGCTTAGGGAAAGGGTTTGGGAGATGAATGTATTGGAAATAATGTGGTTATAAGGGACAATAATCTTGTGAAGCACAAAAGGTTTGCCCACCCCCTTTCTTGGTGCACCCCTTAAGCATGCACTCAAAGAGATTGAGTCATCATGGGTTCTTGAAAGATGTAAATCATTAGTATTTGATAAAATTTAAAAATATTATGTGTATACAAAATGTGTTTCTATAGGTTGTTTGAGAATCATCTTTGAAGATAGTATTTTTGGGGTAATTAGGCATAATAGGTCTTTAAGGCCTAGTGGTGATTTCAAGGTTGTGAGTGAAGGATTTATGAGTTATTGATAATGTATAAGGTTATTTAGGTTTCCAAATAAATGTTTGAAAGGTTTTATTTATTTGGTGAGGGCCATCTGGTCCATAGAGGTTCAATTTGTTTCATGAAAAGGATATACCTAATTATAATTAGGTCTATAGTAGGCCTAAAAGAAGAAAGAGGTCTAAGTGAGTTTGTCCGACCTCATGGTGATCTTATTTTGATTTATTCATATGTGTAATGTGTCTTAAGACATGTTTTTTCATTTAACCTAATGTATTAGTGTCTTGTCCAGCTAAGAGTGTGAGTTATCTAGTGGTTCGTATAAGAACAAGGCCTATTTGCACTAATTGAGTGATTAGATTTTGAAAAAAAAATGAAATAGAAGGTTACTAAGGAGTGATAGGTATTATAGACTATCTAAATAATGTAGTGAATATGTCATGAAGGTCTAATAATGTTTATATAGGTGATGAGATCATGATATTGTAGTATATGAGGGTTATTTGAGTGCAGTAGAAGGGTAGATTTTCTTGTTTGAAGAAGTAGTTTGAGTGGATTGAAAGTCTGAGATAACAATGTTGTGTTCCTGATATGCTTATAAGTATGAATGTGTTGATATGTATTAAGATATTAGTGATGCATTCTTGATATTCTTAGAAGATAAGAGAGAAGAAAATATAGAAGACAAAAGAGTTCATCATCAGTTATGAGAAGGCAACAAGATCAAGGTGGATAGTTTTAGAGTGTTGATTGAGTGGGGTGTTTGATCATCAAAGGGGTTTTAGCCTCCTAACAATTTGGTGCTTGATAAATTCAAGTTGTTTCTTGATAAATTTTAGGGGTTAGTGTTTCTTATTGGGTTGGTGCTCAACTAAACTTGATTCATGGTCTTATGGCACAAGTTGTATAAGATGTGTTTTAGTGGGTTTTATTCCCCATGAGTTTTTCCCACATAGATCCTATGTTCATGTGATGTGTTCTTATGTTTCATGTTTTTTATGAGTATGCTTTCATTTTTGATGTTACCAAATTAGTTGATATTGATTAGATGGTCAATGTTCATTTGATGGATGACTAATTATGATAATCAAAGAAGAGGAAATTGATTAAGGCCACTAATTCACCCCCCCCCCCCCCCCCCCCCCCCCCGCCCTCTTAGTGTATGTGCTTTCTAATAATTTGTATCATAGTAGGTCTTTTAGAGTAGGATTGACAACCTAAATGAGATTCTAAGAATCATATGTATGTCTAATTGTTAAGTTCAAAGATATATTTTTGAGTGTGATGATGATAACAATGATGATCATTTCATAGCACACACTCAGTAAGAGAAATTATGAAGAGGATTGGAGGATAACTATTATCATCTAAGTTTTGTGTTAATAATGTTTCTAATGATGAGGATTATGATCAAGTTATAAATGGATTTCTACTGTTGGATAGAGAGGTAGATTTTTCAAATGAATAAGACATCATGTTTGATGAAGAAGTTTTGTATGATAGTAAAAAAGGAGAAGTTGAAGTGGATCTTGAAGTTGAGATCTTAAGTGCCTCAGAGGATTTGAAGCATCAAAAGAAGAGGAAGCATGAGTTGAGATATATTTTCAAGGATCTCAAGGAATAGGTGTGTATCTTGAAGAGTGATATGGTCAAATAATCCAAAAGAGATGAGACTACTATTCAAGATCTTAAGTATTAGTTAGGGGTTGTTAATGCAAAGTTTAGATCAAAAAAGGTTGAGTTTGACTAGTTGAAGATAGATCTAGATTTTATGAAGGTTGAGCATGAGGAGCTCATAGTTAAGATGAGAAAGGTTGAGAAGGAGAGTAAGGAATTATATCAATTCAAGGGCTCTAGCATGAAATCCAACATAAATAGACCTATCAAACAACCCAATGAAATAAGGTATGCAAATTTATTTAATGGTTATTGTTTATCATGTAGCAAGTTTGGCCATAGAGTAAGAAAGTGTAGAGTAGTCTCAAAGGATGAGTTCTCTTGGAACCATGGGAGGAAGAGAAATCAGTCAAAAGGTAAGGACACTGATGTTGTTTTCTATAGTTTTCAAAATGTAGGACACATTACAAGATTCTATCTTAAGAGTGTCAGAAGGCCCTTAAGTCATATAAAAGCATATAGATCCCCTAAATTGCATGAGAAGAGACAAACCTAAGTATAAAGACCTAAGATAGTTATGTTTTGATCAAGTTGAATACAAGATTCAATATACTTTATTTGTTATAGAAGATCAAGAATCAGTTGTGGAGGTATGTCAAGAACATTTTTTATTTGTTATTATTGATAAAATAGTCAAAGAGAAGAAGAAAGATGACAATGTGGTCAAGCCAAATGCTTCAGTCAAACTCAAGAGTATTCTAATAAGGGACTATCAGTCTCATGACCATAATATGGTTGAGAAAATTGTATTAGAGATCTAGGAATCTCCTAAGTTCATGGTGTTTTAAGAGCCCTATGGAATGGGGTGTCTCTATTAAGCTTCATGGAAACATTATTTAGTTAGTTGAAGTTGGTAGTGGGAGTTGATCAAGTGTCTTATTTACTCCAAGATTTATGTTGTTACCAAAGAAGGTTTCATCTTGAAAAGATTTCATGTTGTCTATGTTGCAAGTTTATATGTATCAAGCAGTGATGTATGCCAAGAAGGTATGAAGGGTTATGGATATTATTTGAAGATTTTGTCTAAAGCTATAGAATGATGACAGATTTGAGGTTGACATCAGTTTTCTAAGGTCAAAGTGTTAACAATTGGTATGTTATATGTTTTTAAGTTCCATGTTGAGAGTTGTGAAGAAGGGAATTTTATTCAGTTGGTGTAAATGGTAAGTTGTTGCAATTGTCTCTTTGCCATTAGTGGCAAAGAGGAAAGCTAGGTTTGAGGGAGATTGATTAGTTTGAGAAAAGTATCTCTTTTGAGATCAAGAGCCTAGTTTTTTACTTTGATATAAGTTGATGTTAGGAGTATGATGGCCTAGTTAGTGATATTTTGATCTAAGTTCTTTGATATTGGCTTATTGAGAGAAGACATATGTTTCATAAATTATAATGGAGTAGTTAAAGTGGTGGAGTGCTAATAAGGTCCAAGGGTCTGTTAGTAGTTTGTTGGTATGACAAAGAAAGAGAAAGTTTTGTTATAAAATATGTTTTATCATTAATGTCAAATTGGGATAAAGTTCTTGATGGTCAAAGTTCCTATGGAAGAAAGTTCTTGATTAAATTATTCTATTTGAGAGAGAATAAACTTGTTGAGAGTAGTGTAGTTTGAGAATGATTAGCTCATTTATGGTTTACCATCAATGTGGTTTTCTATTAATGATAAAGGGGGAGATTGTTGAAAGTTGTCATTGATGTCATGTGTTTGTGTATTATCATTGATGTCAAGAAGGATTAGTAAGGTGAGATTTGTCTTTGATGTCATATGCATAACATCATTGATGTCAAATGAAGTTTGAGGCCAAATATTGGTTCACAAGAAGTGGGTATGGTCATTAGTATGAGGTTGATTATTTGAGCTTGCTAGTGTGGCTTTGAGTGATCTAATGGAGTGTTTTCTGAAGCATAGTGAGGTATGGTGAAATGACTAGTTATAGGTATGTGTATTTTTTGAGGAAGTGTAAGCTTAATGTCTTTAGAAAAGATCTTATGTTCAGAGAGAGAGAGAGAGAGAGAGAGAGAGAGAGAGAGAGAGAGAGAGGAGAGAGAGAGAGAGAGAGAGAGAGAGAGAGAGAGAGAGAGAGAGAGAGAGAGAGAGAGAGAGAGAGAGAGAGAGAGAGAGAGAGAGAGAGAGAGAGAGAGAGAGAGAGAGAGAGAGAATTAATGTCTTGTGTGTTCAAGAAGGCAAATTCAATATTGAGTAGTGACCTATATAGTTTAAGGAAACTTGGTCAAAGGATAATGATGGGAGATGTTGTGGATCCTACCTTATATTTCTATAGGTGAGTATCATAAGGTATCTTGAATATCTCAAAGTGGTTTAATGCCTAGTAGGTATATTTGATAGACTAGTTTGTAAGCATGGAGTGGCTTGTAGAGGCATGATGGTGGTGATATGGATGTGTATGATATTAAATTTGTGAAATTAAGTGTTATAACATGTGATAAATGTGTTGAGTTAGTTAAATGACTCTCAGAGTGAGCCAAAGGCGTAATTTTTATAGTGGTCTTCTAATGGACCTGTCTTAAGACCATGGGTGGTAGAATGAGGTATCATGATCAGGTTTGGAGGATTTTGAGATCATGTGAGAATGGAATGAGGTTTGAAATTTCTTTTCAAGTATGTTGGTGTATTTTTAGGTCCTGAGTTGAAGGAAAAAAGCATGAAAATGAGTTTAAAGGTCTCTTGTGTTTGTAGAATGAAGAGATGAAGACCTGGGAAGGATTTTCTCATGCTCATTAGAATTTGTAACCTATACATGGGGTCATAGTAATTTCATGTTATTTGGTTAAATTTATTAGGTTTATTTTCCTAGAATTGTTTTTAGAGTTGAAGGGAATCCTTTATGAATGATTGCTAAGAATAAAAATTGGGTTTTAGTCCCTTAAAACCCTAAATTGAACCCAATGATAGAGATATGGTTAAAAAGTGATTAAAATTATTTGTAAAGTTTATTATGATGATTTTATTTTGTATTAAACTCTCTTAATCACTTCCAAGTGGAATTGGTTAGAGAGAGAATAGATAAAAATGATTAGTTACAGGCATATTTGTAAAGAAGTTTGGTGTAGTTCTCAAAATTTACATTGAACAAAATAAGTGAATGAATGGAGGTTGAATATTGAGACTTATATATTATTCCCATGGTAGTTTATTATCATGTTATAAACTTAAAATATTCTAAACCATTCATGAAATTTGACCTATCGCTAAAAAGGTCTAATGAGGAAGATAATGAGAAAAATAGGCATAAGTGGGAATAGGATTAGGGATGTGTTGACATGGATTAGGGATGGATAAAATTACATAGGTTTGTTGTTAAATAAATTTAAAACACATAACTATTGGATATAATATTTGGATATTCCTATATATAATCATAAAGGTGTTCTCAAATTGACCTATCTAACACAGTGAGGTCTGTATACAATGAAGACATGACATTGGTCTGTAAGACCAATATTGCTACTTGAGCCTATAATATATTTTTTTAATTTTATTTTATGATGTTTAATTATCACATAAATTAATTTTAATTTCATAAAATAATTAAAACATGTGTTCTAAGTCATTATTTTCATGACTATGTTTTTGAGAATTATGGCAGTTTTTTTGTGTGTTAGTAAGATTGATGTTCCTGAGTTTTTATGCCAAGTTTGTAATTATTTAAATAATATTATGGTGTTATAAAAATATAATTATATCATTTTTATATTTTATTGTTCATTTTAAGTTACATATCAAGGTGTTGGAGGTCTCAGTATGCATGATTGGTTTCTAAGGTGTTTTGACTGACTTGATTAAGTTGAGTGAAGAGTTATTTTTGAACCATTATATCCTGAGTGGAGATATACCAAGAATTTGATGATGTTATATATATTACATGGGCTATTATAAAATAATATATAGTGTTATAAAGTGTGTATACACCAAAATTATGTCACACACATGTGTGTAACTCCCTGTGTCAAATCCCCCCTTTCAGCCCATTTTTCAATAATAATAATAATTAACCTCCATAACCAATGATTTTACCCCTCACACATTTAATTAATCTAAAATAATTAATTAAGTTAATTAAAAAAACCTTTTGCCACTTTACCTAGCCACCTCAACCTATGACTAATTCTCACCTGATGAGTCACCTCAAGACCTAGTCCCCTCATCCTAACTACCCAAGACTTATTCCCACTTCCAAACTAAATTCCTAATCAACTACCTCATTCTTAACTTCTTATTTTTACCATTTTTTAATGGGTCCCACACTTGGCATGAAGAGCAATAGAAAATAGGCCAAAAATAGTAAGGTTTACCTATTATAGGGCCATGTATGTTGGTCAACCCACAACTGACATCAATGAGATCATCAACATCGATGACATAAGCCAAACTCCAACCTAAAGTTCAAGTTAGAAAAAATCAATAAAATTCATTATTACTTGCATTCAAGCTCTGGGAATTCAACTTTAGACATCCTAGCTTACTATCATCTTGTGTAAGTCAATCATGATCAAGAACTAAGTTTTTGAGGACTAACAACACCCACTTATTCTCTTTCTTTAGGCTATTAGTTCATAACTACCTAATAAGGACCATCAATATAGCACTTATAATTTAATGACTACTATAGCTAAGTACATCACTTATTCTATATGTCTTTTAAGTATTTACTTTGCTATCACTTCATATATGTGATTCATTGCTTTACATACTCTTGATCGAACCCTCATGAGGGAATTACAAAGCTTCCTTACTTGTTTTCCTTTGACCTAACAAATAAACCTCAGACCAAATCTACCCAAACCATAATGTCTCTCATAACTCTCCCCAACCTCCAAGACCTAATCAAAACCATTTCCTAAACCCAAAAAAACCTTTTATAAGCCCCTAGGCAATTATTGCCCCTACCGACCTCGATAGCCTAACCAACATTGATCACCTTCACCATCGACCTCGGTAGTATAACCAATATCAGTTACTCCCCTAATGACATTGATGATTGTGGATTTCCTAACCTCTCTAAAACCTACCCAAATAACTTTTAAAATACAAACAAAATACACCACTTGTACCCTGTCACTCTCTACTATACTCAAGTTGTGAATAATGGTAATATTATCTCTCTTTCACTCTCTCTTTACCTCTCTTTTAGTTATTTATTAATCTTTTGTCTCTCAAAATTGGACTATCATCTCTAAGGAAGTTTCACACTTCCTAGAAAAATCACATAGCTTGGTATCCCACTCATTTAACTACTAACAAACATCTTGTGGTAGTGCTTTCTTACTTACAGTTAGTCCTCTCTAGCCAAAGAGGAGTGCTCACAATGTCTAGATATGGTGAAAAAACCAATCTAGGTTCATTCTAATCACTTATCCCTATCATTATTTTCTATTTTCCTTTAGATTTGAAATAGACAAAACTTAGCAAAACATTTTTGGCACACTCGGTGGGACCCTGGAGTTTTCCTTGGGTTTATTTATTATTTTAAGCATTCATATAGGTGCATTATAGTGGAAACTTAATTTCTTGCACTTTCTCCTTCTCTTCTCTCTTAAAATAAAAAATTCAACATTTCATTTTTTGTTTAAAAGCATTAAATTGAATATTTCTTTCTTTTCTCTTTACCTCTAAAATTAATTTATCATTTTTTATTACAAGTTAAAAAGAATATCTTCTTTAATTCTTCTTTCATGCATATTAGGATAGTGAATTTCATTATCTATTCCTATTTCATCTTTTCTTTCATACAAATCTAAACATTTCAGATTTGGGTTTAAAACTTACTGCATTTCAGTGTTTGCTTTCTACATATTAACTCACCTAGTTAATTACAAGCATTTTGAATAAACAATAGTGCATCTATGTTACACAACCAAATCACATTCACACAAACAAAAATATAAACTCACTTGAGAAAAGGCCCATCAAGACTTCATCACCTAGTGGATCACCTTACCCTACCCAGCTATCCTACTTATATTTCACCACCAAGGGGAGAACCCACTTTGTTCTCTGGTGAGGTATAAAATCTAGACAGAAGGTATATTTTAGTTAAGTGGTCTAGCTTAGCTCTAGGTCCATGAAGTGCAGAGAGAAAGCTCCTATAATAAGCCACATACCTGGTATAACATAGATTTCCTCTTGAGCACTAAAACTAACTTGAAACCAACTCTATATTGCTTTCTAGTACCTTTGATAACCAAATTCTCTTTTCACTAAATTAAGGCATAAGCCAACATGAGATTAAAAATTAATCTCTAGGAATTAATAGTTGTTGGTTGTATGTTTTTTTATGCTTTTTTGTTATCTTCTAGATTTTGGAGTTGGTAAGGATGTTTTCTTATTGCTTCAAAAAATAAATACTATTTTTAATACTTAGTTTGTATAACCTATTCTCTCAAGTTTTTTGAGTGTTCTTCCTTCTTACACAGACCTCTTACATCCATTATTTTACCTAGTTTCAACTTTTGGTTTTATAAAACATCAAATTTTCCATCTTCCAAAATATCATAGTGACTAACATTGGTTAACTCTACTAGCATCAACATATTTTACCTATCAACATCAGTTACTCCACCAACATCAGCAAACTTTTCCTACCAACATCAGTCAAGTGATCAACATCGATGATTGTGTAATTTTCATCTGCTCAAAATAGAAAGCTAAAATATCCCACTTACCCACACTCAAATTTGGTTTTTCCTTATTTTGTTTCTAATACAGGGTAGTAAGACTATTTATACTTCCTCTTGCATGGTATTGACATGAGTTGAAGCCAAAATTCTTGTTGATTACGTAAACTGGCAACCACTTCCACCTTCCCCTCTCACTTTTAATTCTATCATGGAGCATACTTAAAATACAAAGAATAATCCAAGCCCCAACCAAATTCCCATTATGCCTAAGGGAGATCAAGATTTTTCTAAATTTATTAATCAAAAAGTGGCATCCCTTCAGCATAACCTTGCTATGAGCTAAACTCGTAATTCTTTAGGTGACCCAATCTATGGTATGCCAACCTCTCTAATGGAGACAACCTCAGTTTCAATTGCCTCCACTATTTTCCCCATGGTTACCCAAACCACCACTTTGACAAGTAACCCAACTATAAATAATGTCCAAAGTTTAACATCACCAACTGTCTAATCCCACCTAAACCCTAGTGTGACTTCCCTACTTTCACAACCACAACCAATTTATTCAAGTCTTACCCCATTTCAAAATTTATTGGTGCCTATTCCATCTACCCTCATTTCTATAATTACCTAAGTTATAACTCATCCTTCATCTAGTATAACCATGCCAATAAGCCAACCTAAAATACCAAAAACCAACCAAAGCATAGTCTCTAACCCAATGGGACAAGCCCCTTTTCTTTTCACACCCTATCATATGACTCATTATCCTTATGTTACCCCAACACAACCTTAGCAAGCTATGTCATAAACTCCCTCTACCTCCTATCAGGGTCCTTATAATTTAGGAGGATCCCCCAAACTAATCCCACTCTAGACCTCATTAAGATGTTGATGGATAAGATGTCTAATCTAGAGACATCCACTTCTGGTTCAAAGAATGTGTTATCTTATGATTAGATATGCAATGAACCAATCCATCCTTTTATTCCTATTCATACTTATCCAAGCTAATGGGAACTCCTTAAATTTACTAATTTTTAGAGTAAAGAGGACCGACAATGGCACTTATGAGTATTTAGACATGCTTATTATTTAATAGGGCATGATGATGCATTACTACTTCGCACTTTACCTATGTCTCTTTCAGGTACTACCTTGGATTGGTATAGCTCTATACCTTAACACTCACTTTTATCATTCACCCAACTCACACAAATATTCCTAGACCATTTCTTTATTAACATTTCTAAAAAAAGTTTCTATAATAGACCTTTATTCTATCAGATAATTTGAAGATGAGTCTATTACAAAAATTTTCACTCACTAGAGAAGCTTGATCAATAAACTCTCCTTATCCTTAACCTAACCAAAGCTTATTGATCTCTTCTCAAGGTCATGTGCTAATCACATCTCATCCACATTCTGGGTACAAACTTTTCACACATTTGATGATGCCTTTATAATGACACAAAAACTTGAGGTTCGTGCTATAGATCAGGGCAAATTCAAGTTACATAGTAAGAATCCAAATTACAAATAAAATGACTCCTCCTCATCTAAAACTTCTCCTTATAGCCAAAAATCTAAAGGATATACAGATGTGGTGGTTTTTAAGTTAACCTCTTCCACAACTATAAACCAATCAAATTTCTCGACTTCCCAAAATCCAACTAGGTAATTCGAACAACGGTATGAACAAAGATAATACACTCCCATTGGGGAGTCATACACATCCATTTTGGAGAAACTATTGAAATAAGGTGTCATAACCTTCCTCAAATCAAACCTCCTATATAGTTTAACCCTTCCCATCCTATCCTAACTTGATATAAGGAAGATGAGTTTTGTGATTACCATAGAGTTAAAGGCCACAACTCTAATATGTATAAGACATTCAAGAACATTATTTAGGATATGCTTGATAGGGGTGATCTCATCTTAGATAATCCTAATACAACCCCTAATCAAAGTATGGATGTGTTCAAACACCCTTTTCATAACCATTCACCAAATCAAAATATTGTTCAGACCATAACTAACTCAGGTGATTATAACATCCATATGATTAATATGGTCTTTCCTTTAGCTCTACTTTAGCCTTCCCCTCAATAAGAGACATCCATTTCATCGACTCCTCCCCCACATTTAGTGGCATATATTTTTCCATTCTTCTTCCTTAGGTGAAGAGCCTATTTCATTTTTGCCACTCCCTCAAGAGGAAGAGCCTCCTTTACCACTTCTTTTTCCACCTAAGGATCCTATAATGACAAATCCTTTTACACCAATATTACTTATCCTATTACCACTTGAAGACCACACCCTACCTATTACTCAACCACATGTTGAAGGGAACATCATTTTTTATGAACCTTCTTTGCCTACCTCTCCTCCACCTATAGAGAGTAGTACCCCATCCACTCCACCTTTGCACTTAGAGGAGGCAGTATTATCTACTCCTGTAATAGATGAGAGACCTATTGCCTACCCCTATTGTACTACTCTTACCCCTTATTTTACCTATGGAGAATCATAATTTACCTATGCCTTGCCCACATGTTAAGGGAGCCATAATACCTATGCTTTACCCTATTAAGGAACGTTCTTCACCTACATCTCCCCCATCCATGGCAGAGCATGTCTCTTCTGCCATCTCTATTAAAGAGGACCACATTACATTTCTTTCTTGTTTTTGGATTGAAGTAGTAGAAACCAAAAATTTCCCTCTTTCCCAAACACCTTAGCCTTTTAAAGACACAACTATAAGGCCTATGCCAACTTTGTCTAAACACTTCTCACATTTGGTGAAAAGTCTAGAATTTCTTGAGTCCATGAAGCTAGATCATCCAGCATTTTAGGACCAACTTAAAACTCCTTATCCAACACAATGAATGTCAACCTTTACCACCAACCCTCTCACTACCCTTTACCCCAAGGTCTTTGACAAAGCTAGATCTTCTTCACCAAAAGCACCTGAAGTTCAACCATCTTGTCAGAACCCTCACCCTCACAGGAATCTACCACATTAAAATATATCAAGCCCTTAGGCATGCACCCATTATCCAATTTAATTCATCCATAGGTGAAATTATATTTAACTCCTCAACCAAAAGTTAGTTTTTTATGGCCCAAATTATAGAAAAATGTTAAGCTTCCTAGATCTCGTCGATCTCTTCTTTAGCCTTCAAATTTACCATCCATTTTAGGACCACAGCCCTCTACTATAGTTGGAATATTTCTGACCCAAGAAAAACAAAAGGTTAAGTTACCTCCATTTCTGCCTTTGTCATCTAGTAGGCCTTTCACATCTGGCACTAAGAAAGTGATAGAAAAACATTTAACTACACCATCACCAAACAAATTACCACATAAAATTACCTTTTCAACACTAAAACACAAGGGGTCCACTCCTATTAGCACAACAAGTGTGAACCCACTTTTAGGTTCTCAAAATTTTTTCCTATGTCAGTTATTACAATATTCCATAATAACTCTTCCTCCCAATAAGCCTTATAGTCCTCTTATAATGAATCCATCTTGGTTTAATTATACACAAGTGTGTTTATATCATCATTCACTTGGACATGATACTAAGAGTTGTAAATCCCTCACAACAGTCATTCAGTAACACTTTGATGTCAATACTCTCTTCGATGATATTCCCATTAACCTTCTTATTATTCCACCTTTAACATCTATAGTGCCTCCTTATATTCTACCTAAATTCAAACCCAAAGATGTCATCATAACCCCTTTACCACCTCCTTCATTGACATTTCAAATCAACACAGTTAATATGGCCACACAGTCACGAAACCAAAAAGATAAAGCTAACAAAAAATTTGTTGCTCCTTGGCCTCATCCCATCACCAAAGACACTCCTCCTCCTAATCCTAATATTTCCATCTTGGGTCTTCCTAGAACAACATCATCAGACATTATTCAAAGCTCAATGGTGAAACAACTTCACCAAACTCCTATGAAAATGTCTTTATATGAGTTAATCCAAAAATAATCTCAACACCATTGAGCTTTAATTAGTGCCTTAAAAATGATTGAGGTACAATCAAATGATCCCAAACCTCTTGCAACTTTGGTTGGCTCCCTTAATTCTATCTCCTTAATTTCTTTTAGTGATTTAGAAATTCCACTTCAACAACTAGAAGATTAGGTTTATGCCCTTTTTATTATTGCATATATTGATCAAACTCATGTCAAGAGAGTCATGATTGATGGGGGAGATAGTATTAATATTATTTACACCCATGCCTACAAATAGCTAGCCCTTCCTGACAATTTCATGTCTCAACTGATGGGTACTCCACTCTTTTAATATTACATAGCTATTACAATGGACACTATTGTCTTACACATCTATGTAAGTCCCACACTATTCCCAAGCTCTTCATGTTGTGGAAGGAGAGTTATAATATAACATACTACTTGGATGACCTTGGATACATACTATGGCATGTATACCCTCAACATTGCATCGATGTGTCAAGTTTGAACATGATGGATAAGTACATGTTATACCTGCTGACCCACCTCCATTTAAAATATGTAACATGACTTATAGTCCCAATGATGCTCACATTCCATTGAAAACATCATCTTCTATTCTTGATACTTCTAAGCTTCACTCCCCTAGTTACATAGATATCAACAACACAAATTCTTGACAAATATCCCATAGAAGAAACTTTTTAACATTTATCACTTGGTGAATATCATTTGTTGACATCCGACATGTTCTATACCCCATAAGAGTATGGAAGGCTTCACATTTACCCAAATTATGATCCCCACATTGGGATGGTCATCCCTTATGGGCCCCATAACCTTTGAACTAATTTCACATATGGGGGAATTAACCAGGCTATCACTATCAGAAATCCATCTTCTTCACCCCAACCATTTACCTGTAACTTTTATTTCTTGAGTAACCCTAGATTTTCTCATACCTATCTTTATCAACATACTTAGAAAGGATTTGTTTTGGGTCATTATGAATAAGGTGTCCATACACCTATTGAATATCCCACTAGCCAAACCATTAAAAATTCCAAAAAGAGGCATGGTGTGGGATATGATGAACTAAATAAACACATTAAAACTTACCTTATACCCATTATTAAAGAATCAGACTCTCCTTCTTCACCTTCATCTCCACCATCACCTATCAAATCATAGGTATCTATACCTCCTAATTTTTTTTAATAAATGCCATCCATTTGGGGCCTCTCACCTATCATCAGGGTAAGGAAACAAGGTCCCTTCATCTCGTTCATCTTGAAATAATTGATGAAGACTATCCAACTATTAACACTATCCAATGTCAAGATGATGATGAAATTCTCACATACATGGGTGTGGATGATTCTTATATCCAATAATCACTCCCATCTAAAACACAATCTTTGTTAAATGAATCAACCATTGACACTAATCTGCCTTCTCACAATAACCCTTACATCCTCAAGATTGACCAATATTTAGATTCCTCTGAGCAAGCTAATAATGCCACATTTCTACAAATCCCTCACTTGGTATTATAATGACATGCCTAGTATTGACCCCTATATCATCACCCATAACATTGTCACCAATCAAGATGATAAACGTATTAAGCAAAAGCTTCACAAGATGCATCCACATATTTCTCTCCTTGTCAAAGAAGAGCTCCAATGCCTCCTTTCTATTAACTTTATCTAACCCATCAACTACATGCAATGGATTTCCAATATTGTTCCTATCAAGAAAGTGACTAGGGGAATCTATATGTTCACTGACTATCATGAGTTAAACCTCACTTGTCTCAAAGATGATTTCCCATTACCAAGTATTGACCAACTTGTTGATCTGACAGCTGGCCATGAGATGCTATCACTTATGGATAGATTCTCTAGATATAATCAAATCTTGGTTTTTCCTAAGGATCAACATAAGACAACCTTTGTTACCCCATGGGTGACTTTCTATTATTGGGTTATGTCTTTTATCATGTTGGTTCAACCTACCAACACACCATGACTTACATTTTCCATGATCTCCTACACAAAATTCTAGAAGAATACGTGGTTGACTTACTTGGCAAGTCTAAACTTTGTCAAGACCACTTGACAATTCTCAAATCTGTATTTACTCATCTCCTCTAATATAACATTTGATTGAACCCAAAGAAATGTGTCTTTAGAGTTATTTCTAGTAAAATTTTAGATTTTATCATTTTTCTCCATAGTATTGAGGTCAATCTTGCTAAGGGTAGAGAAATCCTAGAGATGCCTCCACCTACTAATATTAAACAAATCTACATCCTATAGGGAAAACTTCAATCAATTTTCCACTTCATTTCCTAATTGTTAGATCATTGTCAACCCTTTCACCATCTCCTTAAAAAGGATGTATCCTTTCATTGGAATATAGATTTCCAAGAAGCTTTTGATGCACTTAAAAATATCTCCTTCCCCACCAATTCTTATTCTACTCAAGGAAAATCATCCTTTCTACCTATACATATTCACAATAGACCATTCTCTAGGTTCTATTATTGTACATTGAGATGGCCAACATCGAGAGTAGGCAATTTACTACATAATCCACACACTTATTGATTATGAGAATCAATATAACCATAATAAAAAACTTTGCCTTGCATTGGTATTTTCCACCTCTAATCTTTGCCATTATCTCCTAAATCACAAAACCTATGTGGTCACCCATATTTATCCCCTCAAATCCATGCATTCCAAGCCATATCATAACCAATGTGTCGCTCAATAGCTCATGCTTCTTGCCAAATTTGACTTAAAATTCATTTAACAAAAGCCTATTAAGGGTAAACAATCACTGACTAGTTAGTTGCTACCCCTTTACCTGATAATCAACTTTCAAACCTCAAATTCCCTGACAAATCCATCAAACACTTTCCACTGATGACATCTCCTATCAAATGATGATGTTATTCAATGGATCTAAATGTCAATACAATGGGGGTGCAGGGGTCATTCTTATTCCTCTAGATGGTGAGCATATGACTTTATCATTTGAATTAGATTTTTAATGCACTAATAATATGGCCAAATATGAGGCTTTAAGCTTGGGACTTTAAACAACTCTCTTATTTTGTATCAAATCCTTAACCATTTTTGGTGATTCTCAGCTAGTGGTTAATTAGGATAATGGTTCCTACCTATGCAAAAATTAAATTTTATAGTGGTATAAACATCATGTAGATACGTTATTGGGGTCATTTTACTCTTATCTCTTACAAACTATTCCTTGATCTACAAATAAGTTTGCTGATATGATGGTTTCACTTGCTTCACATATGCCCTCTTCATCCTCTTCCTCAAGAATCTATATCATCATGCATCAATTAAAATTACCCTCTGAGGTCTCAATTAACATTCTTTTTTTTAGAAATGTAACTGCCAACCCACATGACTTATGGTGCAATCAACTCATGGATTATCTTTCCTTCTCTTTACCCCTTTTGATCTCTCCAATAATGGAAGACATGCCTTCATAAAATGTGCCCCTCATTACACTATAATAGGAGTACTTATCTACAAGCAAGGATTTGACAGTCTTCTCCTTAGATGCCTCACTATTATTGAGACTCCTTATGCCATTAAAGAGGTCCATGATAGGATTTATGGTGGGTATTTCAATGGTCATGTAGTTATTAAGCGTATCCTTTGACTTGGCTATTATTGACCCAAACTTCATCAAGATTGTGATGATTACATTTGGCATTACATCAAGTGTCAATAACATGCTAATCTCTTTCACATTCCCAGTCATGCATTACAAGTCACCAAAGACTTTTGGCCCTTCTCCCAATGGGGCTTAGATCCAATTAGAGAGATTTACCCTCATTCATCCCTCTATCATCATTCTATCATTAATTCTACTAATAATTCACCAAGTGGGTCGAGGCCATTCCTCTCATCTCTACTAAAGCTAACAAAATTATTGACTTCATCAACCATCACATCATCTATCATTTTATTGTCCCTTATAAAATTTTAATAGATAATGGCAAATCTTTAAAAAATAAGATTATTCAAAGTCTTTGTGACAAATTTGGAATCAAATTAAGCTTTTCATCACTTTACTATCCATAATCTAATGGATAGGTATAAGCTTCTAACAAAACATTGACCAAAATTCTCATGAAGGTATTCAATGATACAAGTAAGGATTGGCACAGACACATTCCTTTTACTTTATGGGCTTACTGCACTAGCATTAGAACCCCTATAGGTGCTACACCTTTTTACTTGGTATATGGGATGGAGGTTTTTTTACCTCTCGAAGTCTAGATTCCTTCTCTTCACATTTATCTACAAGACATACTAATGATGACTTTTTCCAAGAACATTTGGCTCAACTTGAATTGCTTGATGAGCACCGTCTCATAGACCTCAACCACTTCCACATCTATCAAGAGTGTATCAAACATGCTTATAAAAAAAACCTTAAAGAGTGAGATTTCAATGTAGGAGATCTCATCTTAAAATAAAATCAACATGTGATAAACATGGAGAAAAGCAAATGGGGTAAGTTAGCTCCTAATTAGCTTGGACCTTATATCATAACTCACAAGTATGGATTCAAAACTTATCACTTATCTTCTCTTGAAGGAAGGATAGAACTTGAGCCTTTAAATGCCTTAAACTTATGACCATTATTTTCTTTAAAAAACATTGCTTTACCTCACGTTTAACTTGAGCTCATCCCTTGAGCCTCCCTATTACATTAATTTCCATTCCTCTTCACCCTTAATCCTATACACTTAGTTAAATTATGAAATGGTATGGTTTTTTCCTCAAAATGGAAAACTCCTAAGCCTCTATAGTCTTTTCCATGACTATAATCTAAAACAAAACAAAAAAACAAATGGGATATGTGAAAAAGTTATAAATTCTCAGGTTATGCTTCTCAACATAGACTGGTCCCTTGAAGGACAACTACATAACTTCCCTTTGCTATTATCAATAGATCGCTCCCTTAAAGGATAGCTATTTAAACATAAAATCAAACACTTAGACCACTCCCTTGAAGGATAGTTAAGCCAAGTTTTGTTCTCAATGGGAAATACAAAACAAAAAGTGATTCTCACATTGATCAATTTTATATGACCTTAACCTATACAAAATCTCATAATAGGCTTCCCGCATTAATTAGCTTAAGCAAAAAAATATATTTAAGTCATGGACTTGCTAATAGTAGCTCTTGGGTCACCCAAAAAAAGGACATATCATCCCCACTTTGTAGGTTATGCTACCCAAACATTTTACCTCATTTTACCCTTTTTCCCCCTCACTCTTTCAAGGGACTATGAAGTTCACTTAATATAAGATAAACACAATGATTCTCTAATAAACACAATGGTTTAAAGATATAAGGCATGAAAAAGACTCATTTTACTGAGCTTATTTATGTTCTAATCATGGTATTTATTAGTGCATGAGTATTTTGCCTCTCTATTTTCCCATCCACATCACATGTCAGTCTATCTATTGAGATGAATAAATAATGTCATACCAACACTATCAAATCCTACTCAATTCATTTTATTCATACATCATCACAAATATGGAAAAATTCTAAAATAAACTAACATAACCAATTTATTCATTTTAAGTATACACCATCACAAAATATGGAAAAATGTTAAGATGAAACTAACCAACCAACTATGCATATACCATCACATATATGTGAAAGGCTAGTCTAACTCAACTAACATGATCAACATTAACATCAAAATTAACATAGCATAAAATAATCATCATCCATATCATCATCATCTATCACAATACATACATCTCAACATTATAATAAATGGACATCTCATATATATAGGATCAATACATATCCATAACTACATCATCATAATATCATCTCTCTCTCAAAATATACATCTCGCATCTTCGGCTTATAGGATGGTATACATGTAACATATATACAACTACCCAAATCAAATTTCAAAATAACTAATAGAGATTCTTACCTTATCTCTCCATCTCCTCTTAATTGGCATAGCTAGTTCCTATGGTGGTGTGCCTCCTATTGGGTCCCCTCCTTGTTCCACCATCTCAGTCACTCTTATAGCTCTATTTTTTCTCTCCAATCAAATATTTTCAAATGAGTTTGGTTGGCCACCAAACCCCCTTTTTTCAAGTTTGGTTAGCCATTGATGTCAGCATTATTGACCTAATCTATTGATGTCGGTGCTTATGCCTACTGACATCGATAACATTGCCCTAATGTGTCAACATCAACATTATTTATTATTGATATCATCAATGTCACTGACATTGGCACCATTCAATAATATTTTCCCCAAAAAAATCAACCCCAACTTTTTAGTTTTTTTCATACACTAGGGAAACTATAGATCACATATATCTCCCCAACCATGACAAAAACCATTGGAGATCACTTAAATACTCACCCATGATGAATTTTCTTTGATATCACAAATATCTCCTCACTCATTAACCCTTTTCCACCAACCTTACATTGCTTGTCTTGACCACTTATGCTATTCTACTATAGTTAGCTATTATGCACACACATGTATATTAGGTGTTTTAGATGGAAACCATGCCCATACTATTACCTTAAACCATTTTGTGTTTCCTAGGGGTACTTCTTACCCTAGATACCTGGGACACATCGACCATTAGAGCTACAACTTTGATTGTTTTGACCTATCAACTATCACTTACAAGTTGTGTTTTGGTTACTTCTATCAAAATCCTCCTTAACCTTGCCTATTATTGACTTTGTCAACTATATCTCATAAAATTATACACTATTATCAATACTCAATTCTACACCACTCACCCAATTACCTTTTTTTCAAATTGATACTTGATTCTGGTTTCTCCTCCATCGATTCTTATTTTCAGGGGGGATACCTCATCCAATACTTAGAGCATCTAACTCCTATTTTTGTCTTAAAAAGTTTTTATTATAAATTACAAGATAAAAAGGGAAAATTTTAGACACCAAAATTACGTCACACACCACATGTGTAGCTCCCTATGTCAAAACCCCTTTCAGCCCATTTTTCAATAATAATAACTAACCTCCCTAGCCCATGTTTTTATCCCTCACACATTTAATTAATTTAAAATACTTAATTAAGTTAATTAAAAACCCATTTTACCCTATCCATCTCACACTATGACTAATTCTCACCTAATGATCCACCTCAAGACTTAGGTCCCCTCATCCTAACTACCTAAGACATATTCCCACTTACAAACTAAAATCCTAATCAACTACCTCCTTAGCCTCTTAGTTTTACCATTTTGTAATGAGTGCCACACTTGGAATGAAGAGCAATATAAAATAGGATAATAATAGTAAGGTTTACCTATTCTAGGGCCATTGACATCATTCAACCCATGGTTGACATTGATGGGATCACTGACATCAGTGATATAAGCCAAACTCTAGCTTGAAGTTTAGGTTAACAAAAATCAAGAAAATTTATTATTACTTGCATTCAACCTTTGGGCATTCAAATTTTGACATCCTAGCTTACTATCATCTTGCATAAATCAATCATGATCAGAAACTAAGCTCTTGAGGACCAACAACACCCACTTATTCTCTCTATTTAGGCCATCAATTTAGACTACCTAATAAGGACCATCAATTTGGCACTTATCATTTAGTGACTATTATAGCTAAGTACATCACTTATTATGTAGGTCTTTTAATTATTTACTTTGCTATCACTTCATATCTACTTTTCATTGCTTTACATATTCCTGACCGAACCCTCATGAGGGAGTTACAAAGTTTCCTTACTTATTTTCCCTTGACCTGACACACCAAACCTTAGACTAGATCTACCCAAACCATACTCTCTCTCTCTCTCATAACTCTCCCCAACCTCCCAAACCTAATTAAAACCATTTATTATACTTTGAAAAGCTTTCTAAAAGCCCCTAGGCAATTATTACCCCTATCGACCTTGATAGCCTAACTGACATTGGTCACCTTCACCATCGACCTCGATAGTATAACTGATATTAGTCACTCCCCTACCAACATCAAAGAATGTTGATTTCCTAACCTCTCCAAAACATATCTAACAACTTCTAAAATACAAATAAAATACACCACTTGTACCCTGTCACTCTCTGTTTCACTCAAGTTGCAAATAATGGTAATATTATCTCTCTTTCACTCTCTTTACCTCTCTTTTAATTATTTATTACTCTTTTGTCTCTGAAAAGTGGACTTTCATCTCTAAGGAAGATTCACACTTCCTAGAACAAGTGCATATCTTGGCAGCCCACTCATTTAACTACTAACAAAAATCTTGTGGTAGTGTTTTCTTACTTACGGGTAGTCCTCCCTAGCTAAAGAGGAGTGCTTACAATGTTTGGATATAGTGCACAAACCAATTTGGGTTCATTATAATCAATTATATCTATCATTATTTTCTATTTTCCTTTGCTTTTTAAATATAAAAAATTTAGCAAAACAAAGTGCCTATACTAATGTTTGAGGTCAAATTACTAATGACTGGGTTCTGCCTAAATTGATAGTTCTAAGTGAGATTTTTTATAAGGTGTTCTTTATTCTTTATATCTTGATAGAAGATATATAATAGACTTGTTGATGACCTTGAGATCATGAATTTTCCATCCATATTTGTCTTGTACCTACCATGTGTTTCTGCAAGTTATTTGATCTTCATCTTTGAAGATAATGCTTTTTGGGTAATTAGGCCTAATAGTTCTTTAAGGCCTAATGGTGCTTTCAAGGTGTGAGTTAAGGATTTGTGACTTATTGATAATGTATAATGTTATTTTATTATTTTATATATGTGTTTAAAAAAAATTAATTCTCTGGTGAGAGCCATCTAGGCCATAGGGGTTCAAGTTGTTTCATGGAAAGGATAGGCCTAATTGTAATTAGGTCTCTAGTACACCTAAAAGAAGAAAGAGGTCTAAGTGAGTTTGGTTGACCTAATATGATCTTATTTTTAATTATTCATATGTGTAACATTTCTTAATTAATGTTTTTTATTGAACCTAATGGATTAGTGTCTTGGCTGACTAAGAGTGTAAATGATCTAGTGGTTTATGTAAGAATACGGCCTAATATGCCTATTTAGACTAGTTGAGTGATTGGATTTTGAAGAAAATGAAATATAAGATTGATAAGGAGTGAGAGGTATTATATATCATCTTAATAATGTAATTAATATGTCATGAAGGTCTAATAATGTTTTTATAGGTGATGAGAGCATGAGATTGCAATATATGAGGGCTATTTGAGTGAAGTAAAAGGGTATATTTGCTTGTTTGAAAAGGAAGTTTGAGTGGATTGAAGGACTAATATATTAGTGATGTGTTATTTATATGCTTAGAATTATAAATGTGTTGATAAGGCTTGATACATAAATGATGTGTTCCTAATATTCTTAGAGGATAAGAGAGAAGAAGATAGAGAAGAGAAAAAAGTTCATCATCAGTTGTGAGAGGGAAACAAGAGCAAGGTGGAAAGTTTTAGTGTTTATTGAGTGGGTGATTTATTATAAATGGGTTTTTAGCCTCTTATAAATTTGGTTATTTCTAAATTAAATTTGGTTCTTGATAAATTTTATGGGTTGATGTTCCTTGTTGGGTTGATGCTCAACTAAACTTGATTTATGGTATTATAGAACAATTATCCAAGCTATGTTTTAGTGGGTTTTATTCCCCATGAGGGTTTCCCACATATATCTTATGTTCATTTTATTCTTTCTTATGTTGCATGATTTCTATGAATATGTTTTCATTTTTGATGTTGTTAGATCAGTTGATATTGCTTGGATGGTTAATGTTCATTTGATGGATAATTAATTGTGATAATCAATGAAAAGGAAATTGTTTAAGGCCACTAATTCACCCCCCCTTTCAATGGCTATGCTTCTAATAATTTATTATTAATCAATTGACCCATTCAATCAATAAATTGATCTATTATATGTGGGAATAAATTAAGTAAAATTGAGACTCCAAAACCTAATTTTATTCATGCTCAATTTCCCTAATTTAGTGACATATTCAATCAATCACTCAGTTGGTTAGATATGGGACTAAACTAAGTAAAATCAAGCCCTTAAAACCTAATTATGATAATCTAATTTTATCTTGGATTTATTTTTCCTAATTTAATTCCCCTTTCATCTAATGACTTGATGAGTTGTATGGGTACATAACTAGGGAAAACACAATTATGGAAAATCAAGACCCTAAAACTTAATTGAAAAAAAGTAATGTGATTTGGGGATTTATTTTTCCTAATTTATTCCCCATTTAACCATTAACTTAATTGTTTGTAAGTGGGAATAAATTAGGACAAATCAAGCTCCCAAACCCATTTTTGATAACCTAATATGATTTGGTCTCAATTTACCCTAATCCAGTTCCCCATTTAATCATCACTCAATTGATTCAATGTGGGACTAAATTAGGGAAAATAATGTTCTTAAAACCTATATGTGATAACCTAATGTTATTTGAGATATGATTTTTACTATATTAGTTTCCATTCAACCAATCACTCAATTGGTTTTATGGGGGACATAATTTTTTAAAATCAATCCCTCAAAACCTAATTATGACAACCTAAGGTGATTTGGAGCTTGAATGATCCACAAATTAGGTGGATATTCCACTCTAAACTTCACCAACATGGATCCTATATTTAAACATCAACATATGATTAATACATGACTTCTCTAGACTACTTTAATTGATAAAATAAATATAAACTATATCTATAAATTAAATGTACAACATACTAAACATAAGAGGGAATAATAAGATAACACAAGGCATAATATGATTACACTATATGACCTTGAGAAACTCAGTGTGGGAAAATATCTAATGGGTGAGGCAAATTTATCTCCCCTTATACTACATAATGTAATAAGAGTAAAAGATACTCCAAAAATGGTATAATGGATAAATATTTCATTAATAAACTATATAAGGATTTCACACATGAATGTTTTTCACTTTTTAGAAACTTAATATTGGTCTAAAATAACTAGAAATCACTCACAACTAGAAAACAATGAGACAAAATGAAAAATGATCAAAACTTGTAAACTAAAATGTGAATCAAGATTAAATACTTATCACTAATTTATTTTATGTCATATTTCTTCTATACAGGTTTTATTCATGCCCTTATACCTTGTAATTTTCCAAATACTTCAAATAAACCATCACCAAGAAGAGGAAGAATTTACAACCACTCCTTTTACTATGTTTTGATTAGTGGTAAAACCACCATTTTAATAAAAATAGTGATTTAAAAACCATAGAATAGTGTCTTAATCACCACCTATATACACTAGTAGTTATGAATCCATCACTTAAAAATACCAAAATTTATTCAACTACCACGTATATTTACCAATAGTTTCATCATCTTTGACAAAACCCTTAAATTCAAAGGGTGAAAGATAATAATTCATCAATAAAATAATATTCAAACCATCCCAAAACTAATTCTTCCACTAAAAATTAACTGAATAGTTTGCTTTACTTGAAAAAACTTGAAGTTTCTTACATTGTGTTTTACATACATGAATTACATAATTGAGTATAGAAAAAATGAACTGGATAACATGCATAGTAAATTAGATCCATATTTTAGATCATGCCTCCCACATTTGAGGATTTTAAGTCCATAAAATATTTAATATCTGTTAGTGATGAAATATGTTCCCCACAACTTCTCTAGGATAACATTTTTCCTTATCAAGTAGTTGACCCTTTAACCCAACCATCAATTGTTCATGCACTCTTCTTCTTATTTTCCTCTAACACAACATGATTCTCTTATTTTAGATAAATATAAAGGAATATTTATTCAATTTGAAGTATCAACAACCCTTCATATTCATTTTATAAAATAGAAGGCTCATAGATACATAAGTTATCAACTTTGATAATGGAATAAATCTTCATATAAAGAATAAAGTAAAGTCTAAATGCATTATTACCCACTTTTTACATAATTTAAAATGGACCATACCTAAGAGGCTTATGATTTTTAGTTTTTCCTTTGAGTCTCTCTTTACTCAAGTACAATCATACCTCGTATGTAATAAGGAAACTATGATTGATCCTTTGATGACCATGCCTTACTTTGTAATTGTATTATGACTCCTTCAACCTCTTTTGCACTTGGAGATGAATTTTATAAATACTATTAATGAACCTTTCAAATTTGTGGATATTTGGATCCACTTTCTAATTTTGCTTGAATGGTTGTCTCAAAATAAAATAAAATGTAAATGGAGGTAAGTAACCAAAACAAGTTTAAAAAGGAGCTACACTAGTATAGTAATATATTCCCCTCTCATAAAAATGTTGAATATACACTAAATTTTCATCCCAAGTCTTAGGATTCTTCTTATTTTACCCTTTAGATATTTATACCAATGCTTTGTTCACAACTTATGTCTACCCATCAATTTATGGGTGAAAAGTGGTATAGTTTTTTAGATTAGTATCCATCTTCCCCCACAATGTGGCCCAAAACTTAACAACAAATATTTATTCCTAATCTCAATTAATATGAATAGGAAAACTAAAATCATCCCACATATCAGCCAAGAATAACTCACATGAATCACTAATTTTTAGGTTATTCTTACAAGGAAAAATAATAGACATCTTACTAAACTAGTCCACAACCATAAAGAGATATTCATTATCCTTCCTTGACATATACAACCTGCCTATAAAATCCATGGAAGTGTTTTTCCATGGTTTATAAGGAACCATTAAAGTCATATACAAACCCAGTTTTCTTTACTAGGCTTTCTTCCCTCATTAGGTGAATTATTCCCTCCTTAGGCACATGAAGCTTACCCAGGTTGTAGATAAACCCATTTTTAAGGTAAGAATACCCCTTGGTATCAAATTGTACACCTTGTACCTATTTTTTTGAATAATTTTCTCCCAAAAATATGCATCAAAATTATATCCTTCTATATAGGACTCACACATAAAAGGCTCAAAAAGAGTTATGGTGTTGGTGGTTGAAAGAAAAGGAAGTTGAGATAACATATCATCTAGTTTATTAGTCACACCCTTATTATATTTTATAATAAGATTAAATTATTTCAAAAAACACCACTCACCTATAGTGTCTAACTTTTTAAATTTTTTGTGTGCTTTCAAACAATGGAGAGATTGGTGATCCATGTGGATAATAGTTTTCTTACCCATAAGATAATTTTTCCATTTCTCTATTTCTTGAACAAAAGCATATAGTTATTTATTGTGTGTAATATAATTAAAAATTGCACCATGAAATAACTTTGAATGGTAACATATGGGTTTACCTCCTTGTAATAGAATAACCCCCAAATCATAATCACTAAAATCTTTTTCAACCTCAAAAGGTAGTTACAATTTATGCATATCTAATATTGGAGCATTGATAATATTTTGTTTCAAATATCAAATTAATTTTGTTTCTTATTACCCCAAATAAAATTCTTACCAATTAATATATTGGTATGTAAAGGTGTGGATATGGAAGATAAATCTAGTATGAACTTTATAAAATATCTAAGTTCACTAATAAACCTCATTGTTTTAGTCACATTAGAAGGTTTTGGCCAATTTTTTATGGCCTCTATCTTTGACAAAGTAACACTCAATTACTCATTTCCAACTAGATGCCCCATGCAGATAAGTGATTATCAATAAAACTCAAAATTTTTATTATTCAACACTATCTTTTTATCCTTCAAAAAAATAAAAAATTATTTTAAATGATCAATATGTATCAAAAATTTTATTCAAAATAATAATATTGTCTAAATACATAACAACAAGGGAATCAATAAATGACCTCAATACCTTATTCATCAACCATAAAATATGTATAGTTCATTACATATTACTGAACGTAAAACCAGCCATTCATACAACCCTTTCCTTGTTTTGAATGCTTTTTCTGAACTTCCTCTTCTTTAATCCGCAATTGGTGATACCTAGATCTCAAATCTAGCTGAGTAAAATACTTGGCATGCTGAAGTTGATTTTTCATAGCATAAATATATGGAAAAGCGTACATATTATTGATGGTTATTTTTTAAATTTATCTATAATAAACACACATTATTTATGAACCATATTTATTAGGTACTTGTAAAATAGGAGAACCATGTAGAGAATTACTAGGATGGATTACATTTTGAGTAATTAAATACGTTAGTTGTTGTTTTACCTCATTACCATATTTTAACAACCACCTATACAATTAGAGATTTGGAAGTGAATTATCTGGTATAAATTAAATGACATGCTCAATAGGCTTCACTAGTGGCAAAATCTTAGGCTCATGAGATACTTTCTTGAACTACTGCACCAACTATCCCATACACTTTATCTCTTTATTAGTAAATATGCTATAAGAATTTTTATGTTTAGCCACTTATTAATCTTTAACATCTCTCAAAAGAAGTAAATATATGTTCCCACTTGAATTTAAATGCCTTTTAGCTTTAGAGGCACTTACTAAAGAGATTTTATAATCACCCTTGTAGTCTAAAATGATATATCTCTTGTAATTATTTACCTAACGGTATTGATTGTCTCTCCTCATGAAGATAACATCCTAGATACCCATATAAGGACTACCAAACACTACACCATGCACATCAAGAGGCATAACATCAACTATAACTTCATCATTAAAATGTGCATTAATACCATACTTAATTTTGAATTGCTTAGTCAGCTTTATTCTATAGTTTTCTCTACGTAACCCAAAGAATATGGGCATAGATGATTGTATCTTGTTGAGTATTGTCATTGATGTCAAAGGTACATCTTGTGAAGGTTGATATCAAATGTGACTAAGCCTAGCTGGAAGTGTGTGATGTGGTAAGGTACATTGAGAGATTTTTTTCATGAGATATTGATATCTTGAGAGAAAGAGAAAGAGATAATTTGAATGCAACTAATGTCTTTTGTTTTCATGAAGGTATTGGTCATTAATTTCAAAGTGCATAGGAAGCCTAGTCATGACATAAAGAGGTATGTGCATGAAAATGAATGAACATATGCATGTGAAGGTTGTATGGCACTATTTGAGCATGTATGTGAGGCATTGAATCATTCATGATAGTTCTAGGGTGAGCCTTTGTGGGTAGGACCTTCAGACTAAGCCTATACCTAAACCTTTCTTAGAACTTGATTAGCCTATTAAGGTATGAAGATAAGATTTCAAGGTGATTATGCATATGTGAGAATGGAAAGAGGTGAGATGAGTTATTTTAGGCATGGTCACAAAGTTTTAGGTCATGTTTTGAAGGAAATTTCATGAATCAGTGTTTTAGGCCCTCTCAAGTTCATAGAATGAGGTCTCAAGACATGAGAAGCACTTTTAGAAGTTTGTTGGCATGTGTAACATATGCATGGGAACCTAAGATATTAATTACATATGGTTAATTTTCATAGATAAGATATACATTTATTGTTTTTAGATTTAATGGGTAGTCCTTTATATACAATCATTAACACCAAAACCTATGTTAAACCTCTTTGAAACCCTAATAAGGACCTGATGTGAAATATCTTGTTAAAATAAGATTAAAATGGATTAAAATTTATAAATAAACTATTTTTAATGTATTTAATTCTCCAATATACCTCCAATTGGTGGTTATTAGTTAGATGAGAGAGAAAATACATAGATACATGCCTATTTATCAAAAAATTATTATAGATCTCAAAAGTTGTATTGGTCAAGAAAATGAAATGGATGAGAGAAGAATATAGAGACTCATTTTTAATGTTAATTATGATTTATGGATATTCTGTATCATTTAAATTTTATAATTTAGTCATCCAAGTTAGCCAGTCACAGACAGACCTAATGGTACAAATAGTGCAAAACCCATGCATAGATGTGAAGATGGATTTGAGGGTTTGATCATATGATATTGATGAAAAAAGTGCATGAATATTTTATTTATTAATTTTAATTCATTATAATCATTTAAATAAGTTTTGAAGGTCAGTGAATATAGTTAAAAAGTTACTCACAAAATGGCATGCCTGGTTCAGATAAGACTGTGTGATATAAGGTCAATAAATTTGTCTGCAAGACCAATATTTTGAATTATAAAATATTAATTCTATATATTATGATGGTATGTATATATAATATAACCAATTTAATGCATTAGGATCTATTAAAAGTGTTTTCACAAGTGTTGGAGGTCTAATTTATGATGATTGGTTTTGAGGTAAATTGGCAATTCTGAGTGAGTGAGTTGTAGAGATGTTATTGAGCCTTTATCTCTTGAGTGAAAGTGTTAAAATAATTTTTTTGTGACATTTATTTCATTTATTATATGTATACATGTTAATTTTTTCATATTTTATTATCTTAAGAGTGTTTAGGCTTCATTTTTTCAAGACAAACTTTTGAAGTACATAGGCCTAATAAGGCAGTTTATCCTAAAAGAGATTTCATGATATGAACAAAAGATATACGTCTAAAAAATCATGGATAAGGTCATTATAGGTAATTTTATAATTTATTTACTATTTTTTATTTTTTTATAATGTCATCTAGGCCCAAGAGGATCAATCTTTGACTTTGAGAATATAGACCTAATGTAATTAGGTCTTCATAAGACCTAAAAGAGAAATGAGGCCTAATTGAGTTGTTATAAACCTAAATAATTTCAAAGTGCATTTTAATAATGTTCATGATATGTTATAAGATATAATTTATGGCTTATCTAAGAGGTTGAAGGTGTGTGGCTGAGCAATTGGTGTGTGAGCATGTGTCTAGTATGTATATAAGGTAGTTTAGGCTAATTTGGTGTAATACAATAGAAGCAAATAAAATATTAGCTAGTAAAGTAGAAGGAAGTCTTGAAATGAGACCATAATATTAGAGTATATGTGTGTTTATAAAATTAATGAGGTGTCTGATTTAGTATTGAGTCACTTAGGGAGTTGGTGCTTCCTTGCAAGTAGGTGCTTACTAAAGCCTAGTCAAATGGGTGCTTAACTTCATTGGGGTTGGTGTTCTAAGTTGAGTTGGTGATCAATGTAATTTGATATTTCTTATATAAATATTTCCATTTTCAATAATCATAATTGATTTTCTTCCCCTTGATATTTTCCCACTCATATGTGTGTTTTATTGTGTTATGCTCATGTGAATAGTCTTTATGCATTGCTAGATCTCAATATTGTTTTCATAGTTCATGAATGATTGGATATAATTGAAAGAAAGTTTTTGGTACACTAATTCACCCCCAACCCCCCACCTCTTAGTTATTATGCTTCAAAAAATTTGGTATTAGATCATGGTCTTTTAAATTAGGCCTAACATCTTAAAGGAGATTCCATAAGCACAAGCATGCCTAGTCATCAGGTAGAAGGACGCTTTTCAACCAATAAGGCTCCACTCTTTAGTGGTAATAACTATGCATTTTGGAGCATCAAAATGAATGATTATCTAATGTATTTAGGGTGACATATGGCAATCTATTTTTTATGCGTTCACTCCACCTTATACACTAGAAACTGATGCAACATGTAAGAAGGCAAGTGAAAAAAAATCTAAGGAAATGAATGCCATCCTATGTGGTCTTTCAGAGGTATAATTTGTAAAGGTCAAGCATTTTGATACAACCAAAGGTATTTGGGAAAAGTTACAAACCATATATGAAGGAGAAACCAAAGTCAACTTGGTAAAGTTACAAACCCACTTAAGACAGTTTGAAAGTATAAGAATGAAGGAGGATGACAACATTACATCTTATCTATTAAGAGTAAATGAAGTGTTAAATGTCATCATAGGTCTAGGAGATAAGTTGTAAGAATAAATAGTGTTGTGAAAGGTATTGAGATCCCTAACATCTAATTTTGATTCAAAGGTGTCTACTATGGAGGAGATTAAAGATCTTAACATACTATATATGGATGAGCTTCATGGCATATTGACTGCCTATGAAATGAGAACAGGTGATAACAGACCTTCCAAGAAGGAATTTGCATTTAAAGCTGAGAAAAAGTCACAAGGTAAAAAGGCCAATGATAGTTTTAGCATATACATTAATGATGGAAAGATAGAATCCATGTCTATTAGAAAACTAAGGAAAGGATCAGGTAAGTATAAGGGCAAGTTTCCATTCAAGTACTTTAACTATGGTAAGATTGGACATTTTGCATCTAGATATCATAACAAAGATAAGAATGAGCATGATGGAGAACATGATGAACATCATGGTGATGATAATAAGGTATATAATCCTAATAATATAAAAAGGTTTTTAGGAAGTATGAAGGCAAGAAAGGGTCATTCAAGAATAGAGGAGTTTTTATACTAGAGAATATAGTAACTCATCTGGTAGTGATGATGACAATAATGATCATGATACCAATGAAACCTTATTCATGGCTATATAAATATACATTGAAGGTTATTAAAAAGGAAAAAGTCTTATGGATGATGAAGAATTAGATGAAGAATATGTTGAAGTGAACCTTGAGGCAGAATTGGTGATTGATCTGAGTTGAAGTTACAAATAAGGAAGAATCAAAAACTAAGATCATTGGGTAAGAGTTATGAGGAAAAAATCAATACCTTTGAAGAGATACTAAGAAAAAACATCAATGAACATGAGGAGATCATCAAATGGTTTTGAACTCAAATTAAAATAGTCACTACAAGTCTTAATACCAAGGAGGAAGAATGCATCAAGTATAGAATAGAAATGAAGTCCTTGAAGCCAAAATTGGATCAGGCAACAATCAATTTGAAGACACGTTAATTTTTTTGAAAAGATTATTGAATTTTTTGGTGATATTTTGAATAATCAAATTTCTCCACATGAAATGAAAAGCCTTGGATTAAAATAAGATCAAAAATAAAACAAGGAGAGTTAGACCTCAAATAACAATGGATCATCAAGAAATGATGGTACTAACAAAGTAAAGACCTATGAATAAACTCTCAAATATAAGACTCAAGTTGATCATCATTAAGTTAAGAATAACTTCATTACTTAAAGAGACAATAAAGGTATAAGTGTATCATTCAACATCAGATAGACAAGGTATGTGAATCCCTTCAATGGTTATTATTTCTCATATAATCAATATGGACATAAGATTGTGGATTGTAGACATCATGTTAGAATCAATTCTTTATGGAGGAATAGGATGAATACACATATATACAATAGAAGAAGAATTTTAGGATATAATTATGATCAAAGAGGACATATTTAAAGGGATTAAAAGATAAGTCATATGGGGAAGATCAGTCAAGATAAAAGGCTATATGGTCATACCACTGAGAAGTGGATCATGAAGTTAGACCCTGTGGATAAAGTGAAAGAGGAGAAGAAGACTAAAGGAGAAGAATCTATGCTAGCTTATAATAATTTCACATTCAATATGAAGGCATGAAATGGTATATAGATAGTGGTTTCTCAAGTTGCATGATAGGAGACAAGAGCAAGTTCATCTCATTGAAGAATAATGCTATAAGAATAGTGAGATTTAGAGATAACACAAATACCAGTATAGTTGGCAAGGGTATCTTGAGTTTGGATAATGAAAAGACTAAGATAGATAATTTATTGAATGTGGAAGGTTTGAAACATAACCTACTTAGTGTAAGTCAAATGTGAAACCAATGACACATACTAACCTTTCATGATAGAGGGTGTGATATATAAGGAGAGATAAATTAGGAAGACTAATTGCCAATGCTAAGAGGACTGAGAATAATCTATATGTCATAACTGATATCAACAAGAAAAAATTATTTATGAGAAATTTGGATGAATGTTTTCTATGGCATAAAAGGTTGGACCATCTAAAATTTGTCAATCTAGTCAAGATAATCTATAAGAAACCTATGAAGAACATGCCTAAAATCACCAAACCTATAAACACACTTTTCAAGGCATATCAACATGGTAAACAAATTATAATAAGGTTCAATTCCAAGGAGTAATATGATACAAGACATTTGGAGTTAATATGTATTGATCTTAGTGGGCCTGCAAGGATCCAAAATATTCAAAGAGATAGTTACATCATGTTACTTATAGATGATTACACAAGAATGACTTGGGTAACATTCTTGAAAGAAAAGTTAGAATCTCTTAATAAGTTCAAGGCATTCAAGGCTCTTGTTGAGAATTATAATAATGGAAATAATAAAATTATTGAGATCTAATAGAGGAGGAGAGTTTTAGTTTAATGATTTTGATGACTTCTGTGAGGTCCATGGGATAATGATATAGTTCTCAGTAGCTAGGACACCTTAATAAAATGGGGTAGTGGAAAGAAAGAATTATGATGAATGAGTCAAGGTTAGCTGATGTATACTAGAGAGAGGCAATGAGCACTATAGTCTACATTTTGAATAGAGGATAGATAATGGCTAATGGTAATAAGAATCCTTATGAACTATGGAAAGGTATACCTACATATGTGGAACACTTTATAGTGTTTGGAAGTAAATGTTTCATTAAAATAGATGAGGAAGAATTAGGTAAGTTTGATTCTAAGTATAACTAAGGTATATTCTTTGGATACTCATTAGTGGGATCATCCTATATATTCTATAATAAGAAGTTGCAGAAGATAGTGGAAAGCACCAATGTGAAGGTTAATGTGACAAGTTCTAAGAAATCACACTCATAATCAAAGTATACATTAGAGAATTTGGACTTCAATAATGAAGAGGAATAAATAGATATTTATGAGAAAGAAGAAGTTGAAGAATGAAAATATTCAAAAGGTCCTTCAAGACAGATTCAGAGAGACCATCCTGAATCACAAATCATTGGTAACAAGGATTAAGGTATGAAAATAAGGAGAAGATTGGTAAGTAACCTAAATAAATATAATGTTATTATATTATCTAATATTGAACCTAATATCCTTTTAGAATCAAGAAAAGAAATTTTTTTATAGGTGCTATGAATGAGGAGTTAGACCAAATATAAAAGAATGAGACTTGGGCACTAGTTCCTAGACCTAAAGATAAGAATGCAATTAGTACAAAATGGGTGTTTAATAAAAATTTGAATGAAGATGGACAATTTACTAGGAACATAGTTATAATGGTATGCAAGGGGTATGCATAATTTTAAGGGGTAGAATTTAAGGATAAATTTTATCTAATAAAAATATTGGAGGCCATCAGATTATTTTTAGCATATGTAGGGTTTAAAGGGTTCAAGGTGTACCAGATGGATGTCAAATATATTTTTTTGAATGAGAACTTGAAAGATGAGGTGTACATAGAGAAACCTAAGGGTTTCTCACTATCAGGTAACAATTATTATGTTTGTATATTGAAAAAGGCTCTTTATGGTCTAAAGAAAGCACCTAAAGCTTGGTATGCTAGATTGTATGGTTATCTATCAGACTAAGGATTCAAAAGAGGAGTTATAGATAGTAATCTATATATAAAGATAGAAGATGACCATCAATTGATAGTAGTTGTCTATGTGGATGATATCATATTTGGTAGAAATAATGATAATATGACTATGGCCTTTGAAAATGTGATGAAGGAGGAGTTTGAGATGTCCATGTTGGGAGAAATATCATTATTTCTTGGGATAAAAATCAATCAATAAAAAAAAGGTATATTCATCTCACAAGCTAAGTACGTATGAGAGATGTTGAATAAATTTGAGATGGAAGATTTCAAGGTTGTTACCACACCTATGATCATAGGGTATAAGTTAATCAATGAATATGAGTCTCCAAAGGTCAATAAAACATCATATAGGTCAATGATTGGAAGTTTTCTATACACTACTACCTATATACCTAACATCATGAATATGTCTTGTTGGAAGATTTCATGTAGACCCAAAGGAAAATCATTTACAAGAAATCAAAATGATAGGGAAAACACTAGTAAAGGAGCTTTATTCTTAGGAGAGTGCTTAGTATCAAGGATAAGTAAGAATAAACCATCAATGGCATTATCTAATTTTGAGGATGAATAAATTTTAGTAGATTAATGTTTTACTCAAGTCCTATAGATGAGACAAACCTTAAAATACTACAAGGTGGAGTATAATAGTCATAGCCCTATTTATTGTGATAATACAAGTGTAATAAACATTTCAAAGAATCTTGTCATGTATTAAAGGATTAATCACATTCCCATCATATTTTATTTCCTAAGAGAATAGGTAAGTTAACAAAGTTTTAAACTTTAATATGCTTATACAAAGGATTATATTATAGACATTTTGACCAAACCACTTTCAAAGGCAACATTTGAACATTTAAGACAAGAATTGGGTGTAATATTTGCCCCTAGCAATCATTAAATAAAGTCAATTTATTGTGGGGAGATAATTATTTGTTTTATTATCTTCAAGATCAGGTGAGTAGTGTTGAGAAGGTATTCATGGAGATAAGTGAGCATGTTTCTATGATGCTTCATTGACTCATAACCTATTGTGTTGAGTTTTTTGGCTGCATGAGGTGTGATCCAAGAAATTATAGGTATATATTTGTAATTGATTTCAAAGAGGGAGAAATTTTAGAATGAGGGAGTTATTACCATTTGAGAGAAGTTTTTGAGAGTTGTTACCATCAATGATTAACGGGGAGATTATTTAGTAATATCATTAATGTCAATGGTACATCTTAGGAAAGTTGATGTCAAAGGTGACTAAGTTTAGTTGGAAGTGTTTGATGTGAAAAGGTGAATTGAGAGAGTGTTATTATGAGAGAGTGATGTATTAATATAAATATAAAGAGATAATTTGAAGGCAACTAATGTCTTATGTTTTCATGAAGGTACTGGTCATTGATGTCAAAGTACATAGGAAGCCTAGTCATGACATGAAGAGGTATGTGCATGAAAATGAATGAATATATGCATGTGAAGGTTTTATGTCACTATTTTATAATGTATGTGAGGTATTGAGTCATTCATGATATTTTTAGGGTGAGATTATAAGGGTAGGACCTTAATAATAGGCCTACACCTAGACCTTGCTTAGACCCTACTTGGCCTATTGAAGTATGAATATTATATTTCAAGGAAATTATGAATATGTGAGAATAGATATAGGTGAGATGAGTTGTTTTAGGAATGTTCACAAAGTTTGAGGTCATTGTTTGAATTAGATTGCATGAATTAGTGTTTTAAGCCTTCTTGAGTTCATAAAATGACGTCTCAAGACTCAAGAAGCACTTTGAGATGTTTTTTGGTACATGTAACCTATGCATGGGAACATAATATATTAAGGATATATGTGTAATGGTCCTATCTAAAATCTCTAGGCATTGGTTTTGGTTTTAAGTGGTAGTCCTTTATGAACAATCATTAACACCAAAACCTATGTTAAACCTACCTAAAACCCTAATAATGACCTGATGTGAAATATATTATTCAACTCAGATAAATATAGATTCAATTTTATAAATAAAATATTGTATCATGTATTAAACTCTCTCATGTTCCTCTAAGTGATGGTGGTTAGTCAGATGAGAGAGAAAATGCACATATATAGGCCTATTTGTCAAGAAATTATTGTAGCTCTCAAAATTTGAGAAAATAAAATGGATGGGTAAAGAATATAGAGACTAATTTTTCATTTCCATGATGATTTATATATAATTTATAGACTTAAAACATTTTAATTTGGTCATCCAAGTTAGCCAGTCATAGACAAACCTAATGCTGTAAATAGTGCAAAACCCTGGTAGAGATGTGAAGATGGATTTGAGGGTTTGAGCATGTAATATCAATGGAAAAAATGAATTAATATTTTATTTATTAATTTTAATTCTTGGAATAAATTTTTTAGTTCAATGAATATGGTGAAAAAGTTGCTCAAAAAATGGCCTGTCTAGTTCAAATAAGACTATGTGATATAAAGTCAAGAAATTGGTCTACAAGACTAATATTTGGCACTAAAACATATTATTTTTGTATCTTATTATGGTCTATAGATATAAAAAAACCATTTACATGCATAAATATCCATGAAAATTATCCTCATAGGTGTTAGAGGTCTAATTAACCATGACTAGTTTTTTAAGTAAATTGACAATTCTAAGTGAGTGAGTTGCCATGATGTTCTTGAGCCTTTATCTCATGAGTGAAATTGTTAAAATAAAATTTTTATGACCCTTAGGTCATGTATGATATGTATACATGTTATTTTTTTCATATTTTAGTATCTTAAGGGTGCCTAAGCTTCATTTTTGAAAGATAGACTTTTGAGCTACATGGGGCTAATAAGGCAGTTTGTCCTAAAAGACCTTTCATGGTATGAATGAAAGATACAGGTCTAAAAAATCATGTATAAGGTCAATATAGGTCATTTTATAGTTTATTTAAATGTTTTTCTTATTTTATAAGGTCGTATTGGCTCAAGAGGATCAATTTTTGATGCTAAGAAGATAAACCTAATACAATTAGGTCTCCATAAGACCTAAAGGAGAAATGAGGCCTAATTGAGTTGTTTAAAACCTAAATAAGTTCAAATTACATTTTAATAATGTTTATTAGATGTTATAAGATCTCTTTTGTGGCTTAAATAAGATATTGAAAGTATGTGGTTGACCAATTGGTGTGTGAGCATGTGTCTAGTATATATACAAGGTAGTTTAGGCCTATTTGGTGTACTGTAATAGAAGTGAATAAAATATTTCTTAGTAGGGAATAAGAAGGTCTTGAAATGAGACCATAATATTAGATAAAATATTTGGTGATAAAATTCATGAGGTGGTTGAGTTGGTGCTGAGTCACTTAGGAGTTGGTGCTTACTAAAGCGTAGTCAAGTGGGTGTTTGACTTCATTGGGTTTAGTGCTCCAAGTTGAGTTGGTGCTCAATATAATTTGATATTTTGTTTTATATAACTATTAAATTTGTATGGATCAGAGTGGGTTTTAATCCCCTTGATTTTTTCCCACTCATATGTGTGTTTTTTTATGTTATGCTCATGTGAATAGTCTTTATACATTGTTAGATCTCAATGTTGCCTTCATAGTTCATAAATGATTAGATATTATTGAAAGAAATTTTTTGGTACACTTATTCACCCCCCATCTCAATTATTTTATTCCAACATATCTATCCCAAAATTTTATACTAGATCCTTACCTATCAACTTGTATTATGAACAAGTATAAAAAAGAACATCCACTTTTATTTTCTTCATATGAGTTTTAATATGGAAAATCTTAGAAATCTCACTATATTAAGCACTAATACTACCCAAATATACCTTTTTATTGATATATTTAAAACATAAAGTCTCATCCACATCAGAGATGTAACCAATTTCTTCACCTTTGAGAGAGGGCATAGCCTTCATATTCTTGTTGTTATTGAACATATGCAATTCTAGATGTAATTTCCAAAACAAATCTTCATAGTGACTATTAAAACCAAAATTCCCATAATGACTTTTAGTTTTCTTGTTATAATCATAATTGTCTTTATGCTTACCTTTTATATTACCCTTATGTTTTGATCCACCTTGTAACTTTGGATATATTTGATAGATAAATGGAACCTTATTTTTTTTATTTCCAACTCTACATAGTGAGCTTGAAAATAATCCTCATCTAAATTTGTAGGCTTGGCCAAGATGACATGTCTCCCAAAATGGATATGGATTCCTTCAACATACTTCATCAATATGTCATTGTTTTTATATATTTACCCATTTTTATAGCCTTCTTTTGGAACTCACTTATGTACTCATGTATGCTTTGGCCTTATTTTTACCTAATATATTTCAATTAAAAAAAATTAATTATTATTATCTAGTGGTTGGGGAAGTAATTATTGATAATAAAGGATAAAACATATTATTATGGATTAATCTCATCAAATACAAAACTATTTTACAAACCACATATAATACAAGACAATACATAAACACATATTTAAATATCACAATATCAAATTAACCATTACATTTATATAAACATGTGATATTAAATTAATAATAAATAATTATAAAAATTATAACAATATGATAAAATATTAATAAAACTCATTTGATAAAAATCAATGAACTTATCATATATAATCAAATAAATAATGTGAGTGTTGAAACATATTATCATGATCATCATATTTTGGTTCATATTTTCTCTATTATACAAGTCAAAAAGGAGTTAGTGGATGGTTTACAGGTACCCTTTTATGCTTGAGATAGGGTGGAGTTTATATTTTGATGCAACTCTCTACCTCATTCTTCTAAAGGTAAGAAAGTGGTTGGTCATCCCCAAACCTCTCATGTGGCTAGAGATTGTGATAATTTAGTTGTCATGGACTATATGGTGCATAATATATTTTTTGGTTTGAATTATATCTATGTTTTTTTTTTTTTAATATTTAATTAGGTGTTATGGATTAAATAGTTCACCCAAACCACACCCAAAATACCTTAAATTCCTCTAGTATGATGAATAGACTATAAATCTTATAATATGTAGATATACTTTTATATTTCTATAGTTATATGGTTTTTCTCTAGTTTATGGAATGTAGGGCTTACTTACTTTATTATTTTTATAGTTATATGGTTTTTATATACTTTGTGGAATGTGGGGTTTTTTTGGGGATTATGTAAACTTGGATCTCTTGGTGGAACAAGAGTGAATAATGTTGAAAATATCTTTTTTTCCTTTATTTTGGATAGAATTTCATGTTGTGTATGTAAGATGGAAATTTCCTATGGGTTACATATTTTACCATTTGTAATTTTCCTGTATACCTTTATATGAATTTTTTGCCTTTTATGTAGATCCTAGAAGAGGTAAGGCAATATGTGATTTGTTGAGTTTGCATTGTAAATGTATCTAGTGGTTATGGGGTTTGAGTTTTGTGAGGTCATGAGTAGAGGCTAATATCTACATTTTGGAATAGAATCATCATCGATGGTCTATGTCCTAAATAAGGTATAGTTATAATTTAGGTGATGAAGGTTATTTTTATGTATGAGTTAGAGTAGTTATTATTTCATAGCTTGGTTGATGCATTCCTTTTACTTTGATTTGTCTTCAATTTATGGTTATAGTTTTTTATGATGGAACTTCTTTGTGAAAATAAAATTTATGCATGGTAAATTATATTGGTAGATACTAATATTTAATATTTATATATTATCAATATTTTACATTTGAAAAATAATAATCAAGGCTCTACCCTTAATTTATAGACCTTCATGTTGTCAAAAGGCTTTCATTCACCATCTCATTATACCTAAATGATTATCTTATAGTAATACCCATATCATTTCAATGACCTAGACAACTTATACACTATAGAAAGCTCAAAATGTGATATATATATATATATATATATATATATATATCCTTCACTATCAATTATAGATCCATACCTATTTTCTAGAATTTTAAAAATTATCAGCTATAGAGGGAAACTAGCATCGATGCTAGTATCTAGATCCTTATTTAACATCTACTACTCAAAATTCATCTAAATTGAAAACTATTTTAAACCTATGGGTAATCCTATTTGTATTATTGAACCCTACCATGATATATTTTAAAAAGGCATAGTATAAATATTATTCTAGGCCTTCTCATTAATCATCTAGAAAATACCAAGAAAGCACCTACCAAGGCTCATTAAATAAATTTCAAAATTGAGTTATTTTTCCCTATTCATCATTATTTTTGTATTAGTCATAGGATAAATCATATTAAAATGTATAAAAAATCCAAAACATGACCATGAGTTTTATTTTTCAAGTTATAATCTAGATCATCACATTCATCTACATATAACATAGTACACCATTGTTCACATGCTCTCCCACATATAGGGGAGAACTATGTAAGTATGAGGCCCTCTTTTGAGTATTGTCTATACAAGTATAACTCATTAAAAGAGTGCTATATATAGCTAGACAACATGAGCCCACTAACTCATTTTTGAAAACACTTATTTTAAGGGTAAATGTAGGTGAAGAGCAAGGGTTTGATCAATAAGAAGATAGTGACAATTTACATTCCAAATCTAAATCCATCATCAGAAAGGTGATAGAAAACCCAAAATGATGAAGTTGGTCACATTGAGATCCTATATATATATTGTATAAGATAGTGGCATTACATCATGGATAGTATCATCAATAATAGTGTCCCAAGGTTGATGGTAGTGTCTATGGTTATAGAAATAATATTTATAAAATCTGACAATTATTCCATAATCTTGATCATGTACAATATGTCTAGTGTCAAACCCATATCTACTTTCACATAATAAACTATCATTTAATTTTTTTGTTACAATTAATTGAACATGTTTTAAATTTGTTAATTTCCCTTTTTAACATATCTAAATTTTATAATTTAAAATATTCATTTATCTGAGTTTATAATTAATTATCCTATTATAGATTAGTTTATCACTCTTGTGATTAAGCTAGTTATATATTATTAACCTTATCCCCAAAATGATAAATTTAGGGTCAAATATTTGATTAACTTGATCAGTGTGTCTTTACACACCAATCTTAACTTTCTCTACATTTTTCACCCTTTTACGGTTTTATCTTGTTCTAATTCCTTTTCATATCTAAATCTTTACCCTAGGAATTTACCCTCATCTGGTTGATAAAGTTTCATGTCCATACACTTGAAATTTATTCTTCTTTGATTGGTTCATTTTAGCTTCCTAATTTATATATCCTTATTGTGTAAAACCTAGATTACTTTACTGTTATAGACTTCTAGGGTTTCAAATTATAGAAACTATTTAGTTTTGATTTTTCCTATCATAATGGAATATTTTATATAATTTTTATGTCTTTATTATCATCTTTTCATCTTAGTATTTATAAAATTTTAAATGAATAAAAAGGAGGCTCTTCCTCCTCCTAACCTTAAGGAGGATGATAACTACAATCCCTCTAGCTAGGTTCAGGATATCACTTTTCCAATGGGTAAGGTGTCCCATCCTAAGGTTTCAAATGAAGGTAATAAATATATTATTCCTAAAACCCCTACACCTCCCACATCCCCTCTATATGGTGTGTGTATTCATATTTAATCTAAAGCACCTATTGTTTGTGTTTTTGAAGCCCTAAAATATCAAATCATCCTTATGAGAAAGTTAATATAAAAGTTGAAAAATAACTTTAGTATAAATATCATATTATTGGGAAATCATATTACATACCTACAAAATCCAAAATATGCTAGTGTTAATCATATGTTTTCATCTTTATTTGGAAATTTTGTGCCCAACAAGATTTCATATAAAAATAATAATCTAAAAGAGAATTCATCTACAACTAGTGATTCAAAAAGTGAAATTTTGAGAGAAATGCTTCAAAACAATGTGATCAAAATACCTCCTATACATCCGCTTAGATTATAAAAATACTATTGTGCATATCATAGAATGCATGGGCATCATATGGATAATTATTTTTCTTAGAAGAATAAAATAAAAAATACATATCATAGTGGTGATCATATAATAAACACATCAATCAAGTAACCCACTCACATTATGAGTACCTCTCCTAAATCATGAGTGCAAAAATAGCAAGTATGGGTACCAAAGAGTAATTTAGAGTAAAAATAGTCACAAATGAAATAATTAGAACAATAAAAGGATCCAAATCTATCTCTCAAGAATGATAATTAGATTTCACAACAATGTGTATTTGGACAACAATATTTATAACACTTTGGCTATCATGGTAAAATATTGGGAAAACATTCACAAGATGTCACTCATCTTATCTCCATAGCTGATCATAATGATCATCAAGGCCTTGGATATATTGGTAATATTAATGAAAATCATTCAAGTATTCATATTCATTTTATTAATTCAAAATAACATGAACCTACAAATGGAAATAAGCCTAAGGAAAATGTACAAATGGAACAATAAAAGAAAAACATGGAATAAGAATGGGTATAAAAGTAACATTTATAAAAAAATCAAGACATACATCACAATGATAATGTTGCATGTGTGTCTTCATATGAAGGAATTAAAAATTATTCTTTAAATAATAAAACCATTAAAACTTGTATATATGGAAGAACAAAGTCAAAATATCATATTTGACTCAACTCTTGAATTCAATATTTGTACTTATAAATTATTTACATATATGGGATATGGCATGGAGCACATGAATAAATATATTGCATCTAATTTTTATGATGGATCTATTTAATGTAATGTCACACTTGGATCTAAATCATGTTATATTATACTGCATATTAGTCCATTTTTTTATAAATATAATTCTAAACTCAAAAAACCATGGTTAGTAGCAACAAATGAAAATATCTCTAAAGTAAAGATATCAAGTACAAAGTTTCTAAAATAATATGATACACTTTCTGATTATGCTATGCACACATATGACACATTTCACTCAATAAATGTTATTCATTTACATATGCTCACAAATTATCATCCTCAAATTGAGATGATTGGATAAATTATGATATTTATATCAGTGTTTCAAAAATTCAAAATCTAAAAAAATAAAATATTCAAGGAAATTTAAAAACATTCAAATAATTAAAAAATATAAAAAATATTCAACATTACCATGTTTATTAGCTCTTTGACACCTATGTTTTTTGCTTCATGCTAGTATATAACATATAATTTTATATATAAACATATATGTTTCATTCATCTTTTATTGTGATATAGGAATACCACAACCACATGATAAATGCACATGCAGATGTTGGACCTATCCTCTACCCACATCATAGAATACTTTGGGGTCATATACTTCATTGATCATGATTAATATAGATTACATATCATTTATGATCATTTATACATTATCATGTTTGATATTTTATATTAATGCTTACACGTGTATATATCCATGTTCATATCTTTCATAGTGTACTTCTTATGCTATGTTACATGACATATTTTACTAACACATATATGCCTAGACTAGTATGATATGCTAATATTAGTTACTTATAATTCATTTCCTCACATTGTCACTTACTTGAGTGTGTTTATTGCTTACTATTGTATTTCTTGTGGAACATTTGAATATGTGTATTTCCTATTGTTCCTATTCCATTATATGTTATTTAGACATTTTAATATGTCATTATATATTAATGGGGCATTTAAATATGTCATTTCCTTTTGATTATGTATCATTTGAACATTCCCCTTATATGAGGTCTCCTTGGATCATTCCTTTTACATTACACTAAGTGATCTTATGTTTGTGCTTAATTATTTATTGATCTTGTATTGTTACTCTTTAGATATTGCCAAGATACATATCATGCATCTTAGGGATTGATGTGATCACATACTATGAGCTTAATTGATATAGCTACTTAGACATGTTGCTCATATATGGTACATGATTCATACATAGATTATATAATTACCTTATAAATTGTCAGGAATCTAGAACAACAAACATGCTCTGATCCCACTTGTCAGGATGCGAAACCGGAAACATACAATTGATTACCAAACTTCAAACAACTTAATATGCGGAAATAACCAGATTCACCAAGTAACTAGAATTCAGAATAACACAGCCTATGAGAGACAATACACAACTTGTATTAACACTTTATACAGAAAAGAATACAATAGAGAATATGCCACATCTTCTCCACCACCTTACAGAGGATTCCCACACCTCAAGTGAACAGTAAATCTTCTCCCCAAAGCTCTCCCTCTCACCGGTCACAACACCCAACTCAAATACAGAGTTGATGTTCACCTCCCATGCTCCACGCATAACACAAGTGCTCCACGCACTCCACAAGCACTCCACGTGCTCCACAAGTACTCAAGGTACTTCAAGTAGATCTCCCATGAATCTGCAACAACCTGCAATTCAACAGACCATACTTATGGAAGGAACTTCCTTGCCTTCCTCTTGCTCTATCCGAGTACACACCTGTACTCCAAGTAGATCCTGCCTGATACTGCTCCCTGTTGTGTTGCTGTCTGTATGACCTTGCACACCTGCAAATCAAACAATGGTTCTATTCACCTGTGAACCTCGACCTTGCATACACATACACCTGCAGATCAACGATCTTACTTATCATGTAGATCTCCTATATAGGCCATGCAACTGTGACCAAGATCCTACACTCTTGAAGAACCCAGCTGGCTCTCCAATCCAGCACCAACACCCCTGGTACTGTGGCACTAGGAGGAACGCACCATTGCTCTACCTCACACACAGAAGGAGCTTATAATTATGCTCTCTTACTCCCTAGCACACTTTTCCAATACAACCATGAGTCTATTATATAGATCTCATCCAAACAATGATTAGACATCTAATTACAATAATTAGATCCGCAGTTATGAGTCTAAAATTAGCACTCATCATGCAAACTCTTGGTTCGTTAGCTCACTGCCCGTAATTAACTTGCAGTCGAACTACACAGGCGACCGACGCCGGTCCCTGTCCGCCTGGGGGTCACCGACGCCGGCCGATATATGACCGACATCGGTTGCCTTCCTGTCTTACCCTGCCGACGCCGGTTGGCCAGACCAATGCCAAACACTTCTGACACTTAGCAACTCATTCTGCAACCTCCTCCATGTCTGCATCAGTGAAGCTTTTAGCTCCACAATCCTAACAATCTCCCACTTGGAGATAAACAGCTGCACTGTACCTGTACCTGTACTCCGTCTAATCTGTTTCCTGGTTTGTATCCCTCTTCAAGCTCCCACCTGAAGACAACACACCACACAACATGTGATGTACCACCTGTCATCCGAGTACCCTGCCGCATCCGAACCTACAACACCTGTAGTGAAGTCCTGACCCTGCATAGCAACACCTGCTGCCGGTCCCTCTCAGAAAACCTGAGAACCCACTTCCCCGAATTGGCTCCTAACTCTGACAGCTCCCACTGCATGGGAATATTCAGGTCTATACCAGACCTCATGTGATTTCGGACACTGTACCTGTCCAGCCCTTAGTGTGCTCCGGTTCTGAATCCCGAACCTCGCCAACACCTGATTCACATCAGCTCCCACTCGAGACAAAATCAACCAGTGATCTCCATGCCTCCCATGTCAAAGAATTCCGCTGCTCCAAACTCCTCATGACATGCCACTGAACTAATCTTACCCTTAGCCCAGCAAAACCCTGTATGTACACCCCTGCTAGCTAGCATACTATCCACATACAGCAACAGAATGATGTCATGACCATCATCCTCCTGGTAAGTCAAACCACAGTAGTTACCTGACACTGACTGAAGCCATGCTTCGTCCTCCACCTGTCAAACCCTGGTACCACTGTCCTGCAGCTCCTCAAGACCATATCCCTGGTCCTCCGTCTCATGTATCCGTTCTCTCTATTCTTCTACTAAGGCATCCATTCGTCTCTGTGCTTTCTTCCAGCTGGCAAACCTACCAAGACACCCGTCTGGTTCTGCATCATATCCCTGCCAAGCTCACACCTATTTCCTGGATCCTTCCTGCTATACAATCAGCAACAAGTATGAAGAAGAGGAACAATGAATTTGAGGGCCTACTTATGCCTTCAGTCCTCCGTATGGGTGTTTGAGACTCCTTGACAGCTTGCTGTCCACCCAAAATTCGTTACAGTGACCGACCTCGGTCACTCCACAGTCTGCATCCGACCAACGTCGGTTCTCATGCGTCTGTACCTGACTACCAACCTGCCTGCGCTGGTGTCTGCTGCCGATGTCGGTCCTCCTGACCGACATCGGTCTCACATACTGCCGACGTCGGTCCTATGACCGACGCCGGTCTTACCCTGTCCGACACTACCGGCTTCGGTCTGCACATGACCGACATCGGCACCTGTCTGTTCGACGCCGGTTCCTCTTGACTGACATCGGTGTCTGTGTTCGCCTGTGAGTGATGACTTTTTACCCGCGAGCTTCTTTGAATCAATCTCCATGTCCAAACTGCCCTGCTCAGATGTATCCAGCCTCATCCACTGAACTCTGTCCGCCATTTCCTCCAAGAACACCAAGGCTTTCCAGTTCTTAAGCCTGTCAAATATATCTGTCTTCCGCTTAAGAACATGCATCTCCTTCCTGCTCATGTGACCAAGCCTACGAAGCCACGTCTCCGCAACAGAAGAAGAATCAGTAATATAAACAAGTAGATAAAGTATACCTGTTTTCTTACCACCAGCTAATTCAAGTGCTACCGCTGTGAGAGTTCTTGTGCATCTCTCATCACCCAATCTTTCTGAAGAAATTAGCCATATCTCCAAACCTGGGACCTGCATGACCTTCATCAACACCTGTGTGTTGGCCGCCTGCAATTTCAGCTTCACTTCCCCTTTGCCAATTCTTTGGCAAGGCTTACCAGCTCCTCTATCTGGGGCTGCATGGAAAGAGGCAACCGAATCTTTTGTCCAAGATTCAACTTTATCCAAGAAACCTGCAAACACATCCTGTGCAATAACACCTGCAACATCTGTATCTTCAGTTTCTTCATGCTGATCTGTTACCAACCAACAATCTTCTTTTACTTGCTCTTTCTTTCCATCAGACCGTGAGTAATCGTCTGTGCTTTTCAACTCCTCCATTCTTAGCTTACTTTGATCTGCCGTTGCTCTACTCCCACTCAATCAGAAAACCCTGAGAGTGCCCTGTAATCAAAACACAACCTGCTTCCTGCAACCTTAGCTCTGATACCACTTGTTGGTATCGAGCTAAGAACCTACAACCAAGGCTCTGATACCACTTGTCAGGAATCTAGAACAACAAACATGCTCTGATCCCACTTGTCAGGATGCGAAACCGGAAACATACAATTGATTACCAAACTTCAAACAACTTAATATGCGGAAATAACCAGATTCACCAAGTAACTAGAATTCAGAATAACACAGCATATGAGAGACAATACACAACTTGTATTAACACTTTATACAGAAAAGAATACAATAGAGAATATGCCACATCTTCTCCACCACCTTACAGAGGATTCCCACACCTCAAGTGAACAGTAAATCTTCTCCCCAAAGCTCTCCCTCTCACCGGTCACAACACCCAACTCAAATACAGAGTTGATGTTCACCTCCCATGCTCCACGCATAACACAAGTGCTCCACGCACTCCACAAGCACTCCACGTGCTCCACAAGTACTCAAGGTACTTCAAGTAGATCTCCCATGAATCTGCAACAACCTGCAATTCAACAGACCATACTTATGGAAGGAACTTCCTTGCCTTCCTCTTGCTCTATCCGAGTACACACCTGTACTCCAAGTAGATCCTGCCTGATACTGCTCCCTGTTGTGTTGCTGTCTGTATGACCTTGCACACCTGCAAATCAAACAATGGTTCTATTCACCTGTGAACCTCGACCTTGCATACACATACACCTGCAGATCAATGATCTTACTTATCATGTAGATCTCCTATATAGGCCATGCAACTGTGACCAAGATCCTACACTCTTGAAGAACCCAGCTGGCTCTCCAATCCAGCACCAACACCCCTGGTACTGTGGCACTAGGAGGAACGCACCATTGCTCTACCTCACACACAGAAGGAGCTTATAATTATGCTCTCTTACTCCCTAGCACACTTTTCCAATACAACCATGAGTCTATTATATAGATCTCATCCAAACAATGATTAGACATCTAATTACAATAATTAGATCCGCAGCTATGAGTCTAAAATTAGCACTCATCATGCAAACTCTTGGTTCATTAGCTCACTGCCCGTAATTAACTCGCAGTCGAACTACACAGGCGACCGACGCCGGTCCCTGTCCGCCTGGGGGTTGCCGACGCCGGCCGATATATGACCGACGTCGGTTGCCTTCCTGTCTTACCCTGCCGACGCCGGTTGGCCAGACCAATGCCAAACACTTCTGACACTTAGCAACTCATTCTGCAACCTCCTCCATGTCTGCATCAGTGAAGCTTTTAGCTCCACAATCCTAACATAAATTTGAGGTAAGGTACATACCAAATTCTATTCCCTCACCTTAAAAGGGGGAAAATCAGTGGTGGCATGTCATAATGACATGAACTCCCCATTTACATAGTTTCTAAATATTAATGGGGGTCATGTTATAAATACATGACCTCCACATTTAATAAATTATCAATATATATATATATATATATATATATATTAGTGTGGGAATCTCACAAATACATGACCTCCACACTTGCATAATATTATATATAGTTGCATGATTCAAATATACACTTGGGTCAAAATCCTATACATTGCACCAATTTTACATATATTTGAAATAGTTTTTTTTTTTTTTTTTTATGACACATATAATTTAGTTTAGATATATTAGAGGTTCATATACCATTCCAGTGCACCAAAAAATTATAAATTTATCAATTATATATCCAGGTTACTATCACCAATAAGAATAACTTACACTAGGAAGTATTATTATCGAAACTTTTCTATCTACAATAGTTGGTTCTCTTTATAGATTAAATTTATTAAATAATTCAACCTCACCAAATTTATAGGTTGGGTTTATTAAATCATCCAACCTCACCAAATTCATAGGATGAGTTTATTAAATCACTCACCCTCACTATATTATTTATATTCAAAATTGATTTATGTGATTGAGATTTAGTGATCTCAATGGCCATGTCATGACTAAAAATTACACAAAATTTGGGGCATAATACCTTATAATCTCATACTTAAACTCTCAAAGTTTTAATTCTAAATCTCTCTTAGCTCCAATGCTTCATAAGGAAGCATCTTTACCAAGCAAAATATAAAAGAGGAATCATGATTGCATCAACACACAAGTGTATTCCTTCCTTGCTCTCTTTATTTTAAACCATTTCAATTAATTAAAATTTAAGATTATATGCATTGATTTATACTATAACATGTCTTTTATTATGGTTCATACACCAACAAAAACATTAAAGTGAGCTCAAACAAAGACAAGGTGTGTTGTACACACCTAGGTGTGCATTTATCTTCTTTAACCTAGTAATTTCACCCTCGTGAATTACTAGATCAAAGGGTAGGAAAATATAGATAATAAAATTAAATATTCGTAGCATCTCAATATTGTATATTTGATAAATTCAAATCAAATATCTACCCTTTAGTTATGGACCTTCATGTCGCTAAAAGGCTCGTATTTTCCATCTCACTGTACCTAAATGATTATCGTATAATCTAACCCATTTCATTTTGATGACCCATACAACCTATAAAATATAGAAATCTCAAAACTTGATATATATATATATATATATATATATCATTTACATATCCATACATTTTTTATATCCTTATAAACACTATTGTCCATAGAGGGACACTAGCATTGACGTTAGTATCCATATCTTTATTTAGCATCTAGTACTCAAAAATCATCCAAATTATAACTATTTGAAACCAATGGATCATCCTATTATCTTATTAAAACCTATCATGATATATCTTTAAAACATAAGTATAAATACAAGTCTAATCCTTCTCAGTATTCATCTAGTAAATACCAAGTGATCACTACCAAGGCTCATTCAACCAATCATACAATGAATTTATTCTATCCTATTCATCCTTATTCTTATATCAATCATAAGAGTAGTCATATAAAATGTATAAATCATCTAAACAATATCCCATGAGTGGTATTTGTCAAGTTACAAGCTATATCACAACATGTATCTACACATAACATATTACATAATTATTCCCACACGCTCCCACACATAAGGGAAAACTACATAATTTTGAGGTCCTCCTTAGAGTATTGTCTGTATAGGTAAAACTCATCGATAGAGTTGTTTTTGAAGTTAGCTTGACACCATGAGCCCACTAACCCATTTTTGGTAACACTCATTCTAAGGGTGAAGATATAGGGTTTGGTTAATAAGAACATAGTGATAACCTACATTCCAGATCTAAATACATCATTATAAAGGTGACATAAAACCCATAATAGTGAATTTTTTCACATCAAGATCTTAGGAATATTTACACATGCCAATAGCATTACACCATGGATAGTAGAATATACAATAGCATCCCAAGGTTAACAGTAGTGTCTATGGCTATAGAAACTATATTTCTAAAATCTAACAATTATTCTAGAATCCTAATCATGCACACTATGGCATGTATCCAACCTAGATCTACTTGTGCATAGTAAACCTAGCTAAGTATAATTTTTTATTTGGTATTAAAAAAATTAAAAATATTTTGAATTTATTATTTTACATATTAAATATACCTCAATTTTATAATTTAAAAAATTCATGTAACTAACTTTGTAATTAATTGGCTTGATATAGATTCATTTATCACCCTTGTGCTTAAGTTACTTCTATATTCTTAACCCTATCCCCATACTTATAAATCTAGGGTTAAACACTAGCCTAGAATTCCTTTAGGATGGTATGCATGGCATCCAAAGTTCTACTTGACTTCTAAAAATGCTAGCATTTTTTTTCTGAACTCTCTTATTATGATGATTTTGCAAGATTTTTTGGGTTTGTATGGTCTCTAAATAAAGTAGGTGGCAGTCCTTAGAAGGTTTTCTTAGTAACAAGTTAGAAAGTCTAAGTCTTATAGATTATGAAAATAAGATTGAGGTGGTTATATTTCCACATCATCATTTAGTTTATTCATGACTTGTTGAGTCTAGGTGAAGCTTTATTTCTTGTTTCATCGACAAGATAATGTGCCCCTTAATCTACAAACTTATTGCACTTTTTACTAACAATTTTGGGCATCTTAACATTATTTTTACTAATCTCAAAACCTCTTACTATTTAATTTAGAAAAACATATAGGTAAAATTATTATGAAAAAAATTAGGAGAAATTCATAAACTTGGAGTAATTTTAGGGGGGGAAAAAAAATAGGGAAAATTGGGTAAATTTTAGGCAAATTCAATAAATTTAGAAAAAAATTAAATATTTAGGGAAAATTTTAAAAATATAGAGAAATATCCAAACTGTAGGATAAATTTAGGGAAATTTCTCAAAATTAAGGTAAATTGGGGAAATTTAGGGGGAATTTGAAAATTATGGTAAAATTAGCAAAAGCCAAATATTCAGGGAAAATAAAAAAATTAAATACAAAATACAAAACTCAAAAAATTACTAAATTTTAGGGAAACTTTGAAAAATTACATTAAATTAGCTAAAATTCTAAAATTTAGTGCAAATTCAATAATTGTAAGGAAAATTCTGAAAAATAGTGAAATTTTGAAAGAATAGATAAAATTAGTTAAGAAATAAAAAACTTGGGGATAATTCAACAAATTTATAAAAAAATATATAAATTAGGGAAAAAATAATAAAAAAATCCAAAACTTAGGGAAATTTAAGGTAAAAATATTGACCATTTGAAAATTACAAGTAAATTCAACAAATTTAGAGAAATTCCAAAAATTAGGTAAATTTTGATAGATTTAGAAGAATTTATAAAATTTATGATAATATAGAGGGAATTAGAAAAAATAAGTAAAATTAGTGAAAAGTCCAAATTTTAGGGAAAATTCAACAAATTTAAGGAAAATAACAAAAAGTATGGTAAATTATTGAAATTTATGGCATATTTGATAAACTAGGTTAAATTAGTGAAAACTCTAAAATTTAGGAGAAACTCAAAAAACATAGGGAAAACTCCAAAAATTAGGGTAAACTAAAAAATGGATAAAATTAGTGAAATTTTCAAAAATTCAGCAAATTTAAGGAAATTTAGAAAAATTGGAGCATTTTAGATAGAATTTTAAAAATAGGTAAAAGTAGAAAAAGGTTTAAATTTTAAGAAAATTTGAAAAACTTAAGGAAAATTTCTAAAATTTGGAACAAATTTAGTAAAAATTCAAATATTATGGAAAATTAGATCAATATAGGGAAATCTAAAAAAAACCAACATTCAAAAATTTAAGATAAATTCAAAAAAAAATAGGGAAACTTCCAAAAGAAATAAGGCAATTTAGGGGGAATTAAAAACATTAGGTAAAATAAACAAAAATAAAAAAAATTAGGGCAAATTTATCAAATTTAAGGAAAAATCTAGAAACTAGGAGTAATTACTTAAATTAAATGCAAGCTTGAAAATTTAGGTTAAATTTTGAAATTGTAACAAAAACCTTCCACATTTGTGTGATTAATACAAGAGCATGTCATAATTTCTTGCTTCATGTAAATATAAGGACTAAGTATTCAAGGTTGTCTTTTATATTAAAAGTCTTGTTTATACACATGTTAGGATGACCAATAATATTCATCTTTATGTCAAAAGATTGGGATATAAATAAATTCATAAAAATATAGCCTACTTAAACTTGTAAGTTTGGTTAATGACCTAGAATAACTATAGACATAGCAGAGGGTAATCTACACTCAAATATCAAGAGGAAAGGGTTAAAAATATTAGGCCTATTACATGGGTTATATCACTCACTAGGTCTCAATGTAGATCAATGATATAAATGATTATAAAGGTGCATATGAAAGATATTATAATAATAATAATAATAATAATAATAATAATAATAATAATAATAATAATAATAATAATAATAATAATAATAATATCACATGAAAGGAACTAATGTACAAGGTTAACCTATATCTAAGATAGCTACAATTACTAAACCAATAATATGATAAGTACAAATGATAAAAGATAGAGTCAAAACTATATTGCCAAGATTGATACAATACAAGGAGAGACAAGCATGAAACATACTATATCAATGTGGTTGATACAGTAGAAATTTAGGGTGTTTTACAATATTGAATGAAAATTATATCAAGAGGTAATATTGAAAGAGACTCATAAGAGTTTAGACTGATAGTAATAAAGTTATGACAAAATAATATACAAACATCTCTAGCAAATTACTGCGAACCTATCCCAACCCATTCCTATTGTATAAGGCATGCACTCAAGGAGATTGACATATCAGAGATCCTCTATAATAAAATACATTAGTAAATTGATAAAGTGAAAAATATCAAGTGTATACATATGCCCCACCCAAACCTCATCATGTGTCACAATAGTGTAACGTGGGTTGGTGTTTTGGGATAGATTCATAAAAACACAAAAGAGCATAACTAAAAAGAAATGTTGAAAGAAATTAAAGTAAATAAATTAAAATATGTAGCTTCACTTAATTCTATCACTAATGTGTTATAGCTAAAGCAAGGTGGAAATCTATATATGCTAGATGGGTAAATGTAAAAAATAAAATAAGAAACCAAATTTTAAAAAAATGTTGTTAGCACCTAAAATGTCCTTACTTCATAATGCCTCTTTTATTTTTTAAAAATTACCTATGGAAATAAATATATGAGAAAAATGTGAAATATAAAGGCAAATAATTGAGCATTTCAAAATTTGAATTTTTACGATAAATAGGTAAAAAGAATTCCATTTGTCTATTTGTTATTTTTAGAAAACCAGAGCTCTGATTATCCATTTTTGGCATGATCAGAGATGATGGATAGAGGAAAAATATTTGAGAATGTATGAAGTAACCAAGGAACAATTACTAGATCCATGTAGGTATATGATGCATTAATTACTTCATTTCTTAAATTTGAATAGATAGGCTATATTTAGAAAATCTAAGCACTAGGGAAAATCTAGGTATTAGAATTTGCCCCAATAAATGTCAAAATATAGATATAATTGTGATGGGTGATGATTAGAAAAATAAATTTCAAATTTATGGTAAAAGTTATTTATTAGGGACAAAATAATAAATCACCACCATTAGACAACTACATTAGCCATACCAATACAATTAGGTAGGGAAAGATATTAGAAATGGTTGATATGATTATGTAGGAGACAAAAAGGTCAATATCATTTTGTATGGTTGATGCAATAGATTAGGATAAAATATATGGCTAATATAATTATAAAATATGCACTACTATAATAAGTGAAATGCATGCTCAGTACAATCAAGCATGGTTGATACAATAAAAAGTAGAAAATCATGGTCGATACATTATGTAAGCAACCAGTATTGTGGGAATAAATTACATGGCAAATACAATACATGTGTGGTTGATGAAATAGATAAATGGGAAAACATGGTTGTAACATTAAGTATTTATCCAATGTCATAGGAGTGAATTAGATAATTGATAAATTACAAGTATGGTTGATACATTTAAATGAAAAATACATGGCCTATGCATTATAACTATAACTAGTTATTATAGTATTAAAATAGAAAAAATGGTTGATACAGCAAAGAAAAAGACTATTTTTACTTTTAATTTAAAAATGTAGTTATATTTTAATTTGATTTTCTATCTTTAGATAAAATATATAACTAGATATTTTTATTTGACATTTTACATAGGTAGAGGTGCCTTCGAAGGATGGTGAATGTGAGCTTGCTACCAGATTTATTGTCCAATCTATGAGACTTAGATAGATCATCACTAATCAACTTATTCTTTAGAGGAGTCATGGATATGTATTACATCCCATTGAGTTTGACCTTGATATCTATGTTCTTTAGGTGTTTGGAGAGGATCACATACACCTTTAGATGGGTAGTGTATGGGGACACAAGGGGATCACCATCACCCTAGAGGATGTGCATGCAATACTAGGTCTATCTATTGAGGGCATGCCAATGATATATGATGCACCATTATCTATGTAAAATATTCAATACCTATCTTGGTGGGTTACATGGTGTGATTATTAAAATCATCAAAAGATAATAATCTACCTCCATGTTATATATGTCTAAAATTCTAGATATCTAGAAGTCTATCATTAGTCTTATGGACATGTGAGTGTTGTGTCATAATTCTACTGGGTCTCTGACACTATAAAATATTTCCTTATGTTTATTTACATTGTATTAGGACACCATGTATGATATGGGATTTTAAATTTAGGTGTAGTTCAATCATGATTCTTATAAGATTATAAGTACAAGATAGAAAAACATGGGGTCAATAGCCTTGTTGTTATGTTGTATCTATGAGTGGTTTTTGATGTACCATCCAATAGGGCTCCCATATCATATCAAGTACCACCTATATAATGTAATAATTTGGAATTAGGATTGATTAGATTATTTTGTTTCCAACTCTAGAGACTATTTGTAGGGAGTAGATTGTATGGAAACTATACCAGGACATTATGGATTCTTGGGCATCTTGGCGATCCACAATATGGGCATTAATGAGAGTTTAGAGCATGTTCTATTTTCAAATCCATATTCATGAATCCATTCACTCAAATAGTTTATATTAATGCACCTAAAAGCATCATTGGTGGTCCTACCCTATTGGGTGAGACACTCATAAGAGCCATGGGGGGCTCATGGTCAGGGCATACTAGATAATGTCCTAAATTTTAGAATTATTATTTCCCCATGTGGTTATTGGTAGTGGTAGGATAGGGTGGTTTATCAATCATAATTGGTCTTGATGCTCTGATGGTAGAGGGGAGCCATCAAAAGGTCAAGTCTTGGTGGTTTGTCCTAAGAGGTGGGTAGGAGTCTGAATTGACTTGATTCAGGATAGTAGGCACATCCTTAGAGGTAGGTAAAATGGTAAGATTATCATCAAAAAACATCTTCAAATAATTAAGAAATATAATATGCTTTAAGTTTTTACTATCACTTTCCTTTTATTATAAGTATAGATATATGTGTTATCTACTAGTGATATATTTACTTGTAGATTATATATATATATATATATATATATATATATATAGAGAGAGAGAGAGAGAGAGAGAGAGAGATATAATGTTGAATCAAATTTGATTTTATATATGCAATAGTGGATATGATATGGTGGAGGACTATGGTGGAGAAAGCTATGATTAATAAAATTTTGGACTAGTCAAGATTAAGAAGGATAGACTTAGACATAACACGCATCATAAAAAGCAAAAGTAAATACATAAAGATTTAGGTATAATAGTATACTACTATTATTGCATTAACATTTTAATAAGGTAGGGATTAAACAATACAATGAACTCTCATAATCTTTTATCATATACCACCCAAGGAAATCAAGGCCATACCTATATAATTGCTCAAGAAATGTGAGAGTGAGGGAAAACCTTGATTTTATAGAGCAGGAAAGGTCTCATAAATATAGGTGTTTGTATTAATTTAGGTAGTTAAATAAATATAAGTGGTTACCTAAATTCCACTTTGGTGTGTATATTTGAATTTAGTGTATTTTTATATATGGGTGTGCAACTTGGAATTTAGTGCAAGGTTCTAAGTCTAAATAAGATTATTTTATAAATAATAAAATAGTTAATCCTATGAAAATTTCTTACTCACTAAATAAGCTTAAGGTGTAATTTAAAAATTATGCCAACGCCCCTTTTAAGTGAAACTTAAGGAACGTGTATAAAAATGAGTCTAAACCTCATAAATGGGCCCTTGTACTAGGTTGATGAGGTACTCATTTATAATTAAATAAAGATATTGATCTATAATGGAGATGAGACTTAAGGATCTCACCTATAAATTACTAAAATAGTTAGAATGTCTACCAAAAATAATGAGAAATTCCTCAAATATCTCAACCAAAAAGTCATTACACAACACACCCCATTAATTCTAAATTAGGTGAGGTAGATGAAGCTATCTCAAGAAAAACAAGATGGAATGAAAATAGGAGATACATCATAAGTATATCATTGTTGGTGCTTATAAATCCATCACATGGATCTATAAATAACACCAAATAATTGAACAGATGTTGGGAATATTAGAAATAGCTTATAACATGGATCAATTGATTTTTCAAATAAGTCATCACAAAATAAGATTCATCCCATTAAGGGAGCACTACTAGGTAGTATGAATAGTGTGCAAAAGATGTAGTTGAATAGTGGAAAAACCATGCTAGTAGATTCCATGCAAGGAGATTTGATGATGCCACCATAACTAATCATTTATTCATCTAAAATTAATATATATGGTATAATAATATGATTGTAAGTAATTTAGTTCCATGTTCACAAATATTAGATGCAATGAAATGCATAGATCAAATTTAATACTCTCATGCCTAAGTGAATATGATAATGTGCTAGGATTATCACACCTAATATAATAAATCTTTGGTCTCTCATGTTGAAGTGAAGGAAAATGTGTCTTAAGCCTTATTAAAACAAGATCGGGTCTCACATGCCTAAGTGAAGGGTTAGGTCACTCGTGCCTAACAAAATACAAAGATGACTCTCAAGACCATTATACTTTATTACATAATATAAATAAATCTTTGATGAATATCTAAAATTACAAGATGTTATAGAATTATGTTTCTTTATATCCTCTTTAAGTGTAGAGAGAATAAAAAATGGTGAAAACTACTATAAAGTATTCCAAAATAATAATTGGAATCACGCGTGATATATAATACCATGGAAATAAAAATATCAAACATGTTGGATTAGTGACACAATTCCCTATTTTTTCTTTCCAATACCTATGCTAGAATAACCTTAGGTGTGGAGAATATATTAACCAAAACTAGTAGTGTGTTTCTTAAAGGAGAAAAGCAAATCAACATTGTGATCAACAAAAGCGTGAGTTTTGAAAAAAAGTAACTATAGTTGAAGTAGGATCAAAATATGACTCAATGTCTAGTAGATCATAATCCAAGAGAGCATCTAAGGGATGTGTGCTAGATTTGGAGGTAAGTACTAAATTTTGAACAGGTTTATTAGTTGTGGGTTCCACATGATCATACTTTTGCAGCAAGAGTATAATAAAAAATTAAAAAGTGTGAATGAGTGAGTCTTGTTATACAAGTTTTGTGAGGAAGAGTGAATTTTTTGTTTTAAGAGCCTTATTTTTTCTAAAAAATTAATGATATATTTATTAAGTGAATAAACCTTAGAGAAGATCATATCACTCTTTTATTTCAAGTTATTGTTTCTTTCATTAGTGTGTTTAAATAAACGCACAAAGCCATTGCAATCAACAAAAGAATGACAAGACACTAACAAAGGAACACTAAATGAATCTCTAGAGAATATTTTAATGTTTTAATAAATTTATTTGAAGGAGACATGGAAAAAACAACAAGTGTACAAAAATATGAAGGTCAAAATATAATGACAATGTATAAAAAAGGAATAAGGAACAATCCCTGAGAGTGTTCAAATTAAGTTTTTACCCTTATAAAAATTTATTGACACTTTATAAGGAGTGAAATAACAAAATAAATCCCCCCAGTTTATTATAATAATGTAGTTTAGAAAATTAATTTACCTTGCTTAAAATTGAGTTAAAAATTGGAAATAGAAAAAAAATGTGTATATACAATGTGATTCAATTTTAGTTATAAATATGGATCATAGGAAAAAACATGCTTTTAGTAAAAACACCTCCAAAGGTGTCTAAAGTGTGGATAAAAGTGCTTGTAAATTTTGGTGATGTTTGAATATAAATAAGTCATCAATAAATTTGAAAAAAAAAGGATTTCAAGAGGATTAGCAAAAAATTGAATATATTATGTGGAATAGATTGGAACTAGCATCACAACTCAATAATAATCACCTCATAACTCTATGTGATGTTACAAATAGGATTAAAAAGGTATAAGTGTGTCTTAAAAAACTCATAATAGAGGGGGATCTAGAAAAATGTAAACATGCAAGTATGGATGCCAAAAATTCCAATGGGGCATTCATACATAACATAGTATACTAATTAGATGAAAACATGGTTTTTATTATCAGGGGGTCTAACCTCCTGTCAGACCAGATCCCACTTGTTGATCTTCAACAACCAATAAGTTCCCTTTTTGAATTCTACTTAGTGATAAATAATAATTTCAATGTTTTCTACTAAAATATCACTTAGGGATTTGAATTTATGACCTCCCACGATAACCAAAGTTTTATAAAAATAAGCCAATCAATATGCCCTTAAAAAATTTCAAACATATAAGTGAAAAATAATAATTTTATTAAAAAAATAAATGTTGACATGGTAAAAAATGGAGCCAAAGTTAGTGGATAGCTTATTAGTGGTGGAGGTGGTTGGTAGTTGGTTGGGTGGTACAAGGTTTAAGATAATTAAATTTTCCAATGCTTCAATTTAAGTCATATAATGCTGAATCAAATCAAGTACAAATAAATGTGGCATGTAACCTAAAACTCTTCTTTCAATCATTATTGTAGAGTTGTAAATATAATTTTCACTAAATTCCAAGTTAAAAGGTGTAATTGACAATTTACAATAACAATCATGAAATTTTGGATGATATGTTGTCAAATCATAATACTACACAAATAGGGGACCCTTTTTTTAGTTCAGCCATGCCATATGATATTTGGTTTAGATTGGTTGGTTTTATTACACAATACATATAGTTTTGAGAGAAGGTTATGACTCCATTAGTAGTTATAGCATGAGGGGATGGTACAGGGTGGTAGTTAGAAGCTAAAACATAGACATCCTTGAACATGGAGGTTACTACTCATGTATTTATTGTATATTGGATGAAATGGTTAGAGATAAAGCTCTTAGGATCATAAGGAGATATCTTAGGATTATGATCCTAGACTCACACACTAGAGAAGACACTCCATGCAGCTACAGTTTTAGGATTCTTAGAGAGTGTGGTGCCTCACCCACCATGTCAGGATGAAGGTAGACCATGGAGCTAGCCATTTTTTTATGTATGTCTAATATACAATATTTTAATATACATGTGTGTGTGTGTCATTTTAGTTTTCTACATGGGTTTTTATTTATGGTTTTCCATTTTAGAAAGTACCATGCTTGCATTATCATGCTATGAGAAAATTGTTATTATGTCATGCATGTTTTATTATTTTATATTAGATGCGATAAAATGTATGGTCAAAAAGAACAAAACCAAAATTGTGAAAGATGACATCTTAAATAAGTATATATAAAAATCAGCAAACAAAAGATGTGAATAAATGAAAAATATAAATTAACATAAAACATACCAAATGTAAATAAGATACATATATTAAGGTAAAACAAAATATATGTAAAAAATATAATCAAAGAGTCATGAAATGAACCACATCAATATGAGTGATAAAGAAAAACATAAGATGTGAAAACAACTATAAAAATATATATCTGGTGTAATAAAATCTAAAAATAATCAAACACGGATATGAAATGATTTTGTGTATAGTGTCATCCAATGTAAGATAAGTATAAACTCAAATCTAACAAATGGTAAAAAAAATTGATTTTAAATACATACAATTTAAGATAAATGTAAACTAGAATCAAATAAAGGATGTGCAAAAATAGAATCAACAACTCTTAATGAGTGAAAAATCAAAATCAATGCTTGTGTTAAAGCAATTTTTAGGAAAGCACAACCTTCTAGAGACATAACAATGATGATGGATATGGTGTGGAAATAAATGGTTATGGTCATTTATGAGGAATTAATGCTTGTATTTATTGATGTCTTATAATTTAAATCACAAATTGAAGACCCATAGGTGTTATGAATGAATGTGAAAAGTCAAATCTAAAGCTAATAGATAGAAGACGGGAATGTAAAGAAGAGAGATGTGAATGGATAAAAGGAAATATATATCAAAGGGATAGTGTAAAATATATCATGGAGATATAAGGATGAAAATCACCGCAATGGTGATGTAGAAATCCTTAAAAGAGACAAGACACTCTATTCAAGTAGGCAAGGCTAACATATTTCAACATCAAGTACTTAGAGAACACCACATAGAAAGTGTTAGCTTGGGATAACAAGTGAAGTATATATATCATCCCATTAAGGCTATAATTCATGGAAAATAAAAGGATCCTACCTTCCCATAACATGTTCCATGTTCCTTAGGGCCCCTTATAGAGTCCTCAGTCTATTATAAACATTAGATACTTGTGTGATAAAGTAGGTGCCACTGTAATGTAAAAACATGTATAAGTAATGATATAATAAGACATCATACCCTATTATAGTAGCCTACCACACCCTAATGGACCTTAGATACATCATGATACTAATTGTGGAATTTCAACTTTGACTAGAATAGGATATATGCCAAAAATAACATGTTTTTTGGTGTGTTTTAACTTTTAAGATATGATTTTTATTTTAACATTGCATTTTCTTATAATATAGCTTTTATCTCTTTTTAATTTTTATATTTTCCTCCTCCAAATGGATTCATAAAATATAAAATGGGTGTTAAATATGACTAATACAAGATTCCCTCCACTTATCCATTAGAGAGGATAACCTAGGGACCAAGATGCCTACAGAGTCCTAGACTTACATGATAGGAAAGAGTGCAATCTTAAACTGACCTAGGTGTGCCCCAAGTGATATGAAATGGAAATATGGAGATCATGGGATATTTATCCATGTGTAAAAGGGCGATATAATGAATATATGATAGTATCTGACCATAAGAAGGGAGATTTTTTGCTTTAGAAATGACTAGGCAAAAAGAGGGGATCTAGAAATACATGGAAATGTAAGTCAAATAGTGGAAATGAAACCCAAATAATGAAAATGATATCAATATGTGTGTTTGTTTGTGTGTGTGTGTGTGTCACTAGAGAATCTGTATGAACCTAAAAAATGTCTAGCACTAGCACTTATAAGAGAAATCATCCCAAAAGAGGTGGAATGCTAATAGAGTTTTGTCTCACAATGAAACTAAAACTAACTAAAAGATGTTATAAAATGTGAAAAATGGATCCTAATCTACTAAATATCCATAGTGTAAATTGGGTCTGACTATAAATCATCCCAAAATAAGGGGCAATTAAACTAATAACAAATAAAACTTGAAGGTGTTACCTAATATCCACAAGGGAAATGAAGGCTAACTATAGATCATCCTAAAAGAGGGAGAGGATAAAAGATACTAATGATTCTAAGAGACAATAATGGATGACTAATATATGTGAAAAAAAGTCATAAAATATATAATATGTTGAAATAAAATATCATGATATTATACAATGAGCATCATGCATGCTAAAGATGATAGTTTGAGATGAAATCGGGTACATAATTTGAAGTAAATAATATGAAATAATGAAATATCTACTAAAAAATGACATGAAATATCTCTACACAAATCATCAATAATGTCTTTCATGTCTTGTTGTAACTTATATCTAACTCAAACCATAGTGTTTTCTACCTTTTCCAAGAGTCATGTAAGGACTAACTTGTATAAAAAATCCAAAGAAAAAGTACGTGAGATAAAATGAGAAATATTTGGATCCTCTTAATGAGAATAACATATGTGAATGAGATGAGATTCCACTCAATAATGAATGAGACACACATCCTCTAGTGTCAGAGGTAGTTATGGCCATAGGGGAGGCTACTTTTCTATCCTAGGTGGGCCATGTGATTTTTTTTTAGTATCTTGAGTTGGAGCCTCAAAAAATCTTTGAAATGTTATTAAGTATATCTACACTTATTTGTATATTATTTAGAACACTCAAACCAAAGATAGTACGCATCAACATTCTTAGCTATATAATCAATTTTTATCTTTAGAGGTGGCATATTCATCTAAATAAAAAAAGTAATTATGTTAAGATGTACATCTAGATAATATTAAAGAGCCCCAAAATTATTCATTATATTTGTACTAATCTCATTAAAACAACAAGAGCATCTAGGAGTATAAGATCGAGGTGACTAGCTATATATGGTAAGAATTGGGCCTTTTAGGTTCTATTGTCATATAAATATTTGGTAGGATTTATACTCCTAAGTTGAAAGACTAGAGATATTTTGAAACAAATAAAATGAATCATCCTCTAAATTTTGTGGGCATGGTACTAAATCCAACCTATGGGGAGGGACAATATTAGTCTACTAGGAAGCACATCATCCAAGTCATCATCATCATCATCAAATGGAGCAGAATAAAAATTATTATGTGATGTATTGAGCCTCTATAGGATTGAAATTAGTAATAAATAGTCATATGAGTGTATCTAACATCTATAGAAGAATAAAAATATAAGGTTCATAATATATAATGAAATGATAAAGTTTAGTCATAGACCAATTTTCAAGAATGATTTGAAGAGGCTCAGAAATTACTAGAATTATGCATAAAGTATAAATCAACTCCATCTCAAACCTATCAACATTAATTGAAGAAATGGTGTCAATAAAATATAAGTAATAAATAATAGTAGGTCTAAAAATATCAACTAAGTTAATATAAGATGAAAATTAATATTGATCATAATAGCATTGAATGGAAGAATGGTAACAGAGGAATTTTGCATCCTTGGCTTGGACATATCCAAATAAATAAGGGTTATATAAGGCATAATCATTTTCATAATAAAGAGTGGTGAGATCCATCAAAACCCTATCCTAGAATAATATCTATCATAAAAATTCTTCTTAGGTATGACCACATAAGTATAAAACTCATTAGTTGGCACTATGTTAGAATGAGGTCACAACGTAGATAGAAACTATGCTATTATACTAGTAGGAATGTTTGATGTTATGATTATTAGGCTAATCTCATTGGGATAATCATTATTATAATAAAAAATATTTTATGGAATTTTTCTCATAAGCTCAAGGTGGCCACTATAAATTTTATTTAAATATCCAAGATAGCTAAAATGTTGGCATTCATGAAATGGCATGTTAGGTAAAGGTTCAAGTATAAGGATATTATTAACATAGTTTCATGAAATTACTCAAAATTATAAGTGTTGGTTTCACCTTTTAACTTATAAATATCACCCATGTAATGAAAATTTATGTATTTATATATATAATAGGCCATATCCCTCATAGGATGAGTCCAAATGTGACCAAGCAATATGTTATAAGATAAAAAATTTAAATATCATAACATTAATCCTAACTATAATAGATTGTACAATGATAAGAAGCGAAACACATATTAATGGAGGAATTTTTATTATTTCATATTATTTTCACATCATATGGGTATAATTAAGGTTACATTTAAAATATCTTAAGGTTTTAATGAACTATTATGAGGCAACACAAGTGTTAGAGCCTTAACAATCAAGACTCGCTTGACTCAGATGTCACCTACTTGGACACTAATAAATAGAAGAGAGTAATCTACACTAAATAATATTTTTTAAGGTATCATATATGAAATATTAAATTTAAGAGAGACATTTTTCCATAGTTCAAGTGATATGGATGGGCATATATTTACATTATTGCATGATACTTTCCTATGACCTGGGAAAGGTAACTTCTTTCCCCATAGGTGGTGATTGATTAATGTTAATGTCAAACAAAATTTTCATAAGGTAATTTATACATCATTGAAAAATCCTCATGATCTCAATAAATTGGATTTAAGATGGAATTATATGAATTTATTCTATAGGATCCCACTCATTAATGTTAGTGTGAGATGGACAGGACTATAAAAGAGGGACCATGTTGTAAAAAATAATCAGGGGTAACTGTAGATGAATTAAAACCTAATTGAATATAAGTTTGAGCTAAAGTGTATGGTCATGACACTACTATTACATTATAGGTAGGTGGAGTAAATTATATTATCATAGTTGATGTAGTCATTGACACAAAAGTCTTAGAAATAGACTATATCAGGTTGGCTGATGTAGTAGAATTAAATTTGGGTATATAAATAGACTATATTGGGTTAGTCAGTTTAGTTGATGAATAGTGTGTCAAATAATACTATATCACCCTATAAAATATAGTTTTAAAAAAATGGTCAAAGAGATATATTGTATCAAACTGGTTGATACTATTAGACATGATCTAGAAATAGACGATTATATTAGGATGGTTGATATAGCTCAAATGGAACTAAAAGTAAAATATTGTATTGGTTTGGTAGACATAGTTGTAAACTTAGTAAAATATATCAAGATGGTTTATAAAGTAAGATTAATATAAAAAATTATTGTGTTAATCGATACAGTTGGGTTATTTTAAAGCACATGGGTAATGATTTTTTTGGATCTGATAGCTAAAAAATGATGTGGAGGATAACCCTAAACTATTATTTAAGTTGGATGAGTAATTTTATTTTAAATAGGATATTGAGGATAATTGTATGAAAATAACACACTTCATGTTATTCATGTTCTCCAAGTTTTCTACATCATTGAAATAATGAAGATTAATCATGGTTTCAACAACATTGACGACTGGTTGGGAAGATATTTGAGGTTGATTATTAGTTTTTATATTTTTATTATGATTTAGAAGTGAGTTGGAGTATATGGTAAGGTAAGAATTATATTTTTCAAGTGATTCACACTTGATTTTAGATTAAAACCTTAATTACCATATCATAGGCTTGGTGATGCTCTCTAATCATGGCTTTATGGTGAAAGTTTAAACCAAGCATAAAATCAAATACTAAGTGTATAAGTTTCTTAAAATATTCATGAGAATGATCCCAGTTATCATGGAACAAACAAAAAAATTGGGGATCATGCTAATGGTTATTATTATGGGAGTAATCAATGTATTTAGATGAGGGTATAAGAATATGTTTCCTAATATCATTAATGGTAAGATGTTGATGAACCCCACTAGTGTGAACTTGTAAGGGAGGAGGTGGTTGGAAGGAACTCCCATTATAATTTGGGAAAGATTCACTTTTTTGGAGAATTTTATCATAATGAAATAGATGGTTCTCTTATGATCATAATTATTAGAGACACCATCATCAGTAACATGCTTATTTTTAGGTCCCATAAGAATTTGAGTTTTAGGTGTAGGTTGGGAAGGCTTGAATTATCTTAAGAGATATTCATGTTTTTTAACTTGATCTAAGGTTTTTGGAAATTAATTAGAAGAAATATTCATAACAATGTACTATAATTTAGTATTTAATGTAGTATTAAATAGGTTGTCTCCTATCATATTGTGTTCAACTTCATTGGTTAAGGATTTATAAAGTTTAATGAAGTCTTGGGCAATATCAATTTTTACTTGTTTTTAGTTAATAAAATGAGCTAATTTTTTTGTAGTTAAGTTGTTAGATTGAAACTATTAGACCTATACATTAACTAAGTCTTATAATCTAGGGATAGAGTTAGACCTTAGCTGATTGTACCATTATAAATCGTCAATAGTGAATTTTCTTACTAGTAGTTTGGTAGTTATAAAGGTGTTAATTTTAATCTAGTCTCTATAAAGATTAATAGAAACCTTAAAATATAAATAAAGGTTGGCAGATCCATTATAGGATATTTTATGATTAATTTTGCTTATATCAATTTTAATATTTGAGGGACTAAAGGTTCATTTTTAATGTGTTTAATGACTTTAATGTGAATTTGGGATTAAATAATTAGTTTTCCAAGAGAATATCTAAGGGGGGTGGGGAAATTTTTATTTTGTACTAAAAACTGAAATTTTTGAGATTTAGCTTACATTATAATAATATGGTTTGACATGTGCATTATTTGAGCATTACTAGTAGTTTGTATGTTATCCATTTGGGCCATTGCTTATAAGATTATTATGTAAGGATCATGAGTGTTATAGGTTGAAACAAAGGTTTTAGTTACATGTTTGGAATCACTAGATGTGGCATTAACATTAATATTAAAATGAACACTTTAGGTAGGCTAGCTAAAAGAAATACACACCATGTTAATAGTTATATTATATATGGTGGATGAAGAAGGAAATAGGGAAGTCAAAAATTGATTTTCCCCAAGTATTTTAGAATAATTATGAGGAGGTAAGGATGATATTCTACATGGGGTTCCATCTTGATGTGATAGAAACCATAGGTTCCTTACCCCTATGCTCAATATCTAATTGAAGAAATATTTTCATTTTATTTGTATATTATATGTTTCATTCCTCTTCAACCTTGCATTCTTGGAGTATGTGACCTAAATTAGATTTTTTAAGGTTATCATATTGATCATAGCATTTGGATCTAGTGGAATCCATATTACAATCATTAGTAGAATGATCTTAAGAGATAGAAAAATGATAAGGCATCAAAGTCTTTTTGGATAATCTATTGGGATTGATTGATTCCATAAAATTAGGATTATTTTCATTAAATAATTGAAAGTATTTATTTATTTTATCTTCATATTAGTCCAAAATATCTTACATTTTGAGATAGAGAAACACAACTATATTAGGTTGGTTGATGTAGTTGGTTTCATAGGAATTCTAAAAACATATTATATTGGGTTTGATGTTATAGTAGGAAATATGAAATTATATTATACTTTTTGATATAGTATGATTGGAAAAATGAACTATAGTTGATACAAACACATAACCATATTAGGTTTGATGATATAGTAGGGGAAAATTAGAAAACTATATCAAGTTAGCCAATATAGTTGTATAAATATTAAAATTGTATGGATTTTTTTGATATAGTTGGGTTGAAATATTTTATAAAGTGTATGATGATATTGAATATGAAATTAATAAGTAAAATTGAAAAACCTAAAAGTGATCCAACTAGATGTGAGATAATATTCATATCAGGTTAACCAAAATGTATGCATGGGCTAGGATGACATGCAACAATCCTCTTTCTCTTAATAAACTAGGATACAAACATAGTCATAAAAATATAGACTCTACATACTTGGAATAGATGGTATGGACCTATAATAATCACAAACCTAGAATAGGGTTATCTAAACTAAAATTTCAAGAGGAAAGAGTTATAAATCCTAAGCATATGATATGGGATATAACTCTCACTAAGGCTCAAAATAGATAAGTGATTATATTAATGTTTTTAAAGGGGTATATCAAGGATATAATAATGATACCACATGAAATGAATTAATGAACAATGGTAACCTAGATCCATAATAGAAACAAATACTAAACTTATAAGATGATAAGTGGTGCAATGTTTAATGAATGGGTGGTATATGCAACCTAAGGTGATAATGGAAAGCCTAATAAACCTTATAGTTATATCGATTTATTTGGTATAAGGAAGAGTATAATAAAGGATAAATAACACATCTACTAAAATAATAAGTAAAGCAATATCTCATATACTATGTAAATAAAATAAAGAGAGTATGGTTAGAGATACTTACCTTTGGGTGGACTCTTTAGTGCCTTAATCTCACCCTTTAACTCAAGTGGAACTTTGAAAGATATGTTGTAGGTTGAAGACCTAAAATAGATAAAAAATGTTTATATATCCTTAGTTTAGGACTCTAAAGAATGGGACACCTCCTCAGCATGATGATTATTGATGTGAGTTTTATACATACCATGGAATCTTAGGAGATAGCCTCTAAAATTTTAGGATCAATGAAAATATTCACTCTAAGGCATAATTTGTAGGGTATTCAGTTTTTTAAACAACATGGTGGTGGAGTAGTGGTGAACAAAGTAGTTGTCTACTCTATATGCTTCAAATATGACATGAGTCTAAGATATAATTTTTATATATGGATTTATCTAAACTAAGATGGGTAGGATCAAAATAAAGATTAAAAAGGAGGGAAAGTTAGGGTATAAAATATTATTTATGAATCAAAGATAGATGAAACCTTTCAAGAATAAATCCTACACCATGGGTTGCACAAGTACTTAGGGAATTAATGATTGATACAATTTACCATTAACATACAAAATAGACAAATATATTTAAGATTCCAAAGAAAATAAAATACAATAAAATTTAGTGCACAAAATGAAAGGTTTTTGTAGATGTATGATTACAATTGCAATCTACAAAGAGATCTTATGATTATTAAACACAAAGCATTGAAATTAGCTATTACATAAGATGAAGATTTATATCAAACAACACTTTTGCCTAACCTAAATATCAATAATACCATAATGATATAACTTCTTCAATGAATCATAGTTTTGGAGAAGAATAAAAATTGCACATCAAGATAAACTTGTAGAACAATCCATATAATTTATTATTCACCTTAATAGCCAAAATTATCCTCTCTTTAGAATTGGGAAAATGTAAGAATATATATATCTCAGGGATGGGTTGCCTCATGCTCCAAGAGTTTTCTAATTTTACATTTGTAGTAATAGACTCGAGAGATACAATTCATGAAACATATGCATGTACAGGGTATTCATGAAATAATTGGCCAAAATTGCATGATCATAATATAAATACATATATGTGCTTAAATAGAATAAAGACCCAAGTCTCATTACATTACTATACATACATACATACATACATATATATATATATATATAGACACACACACACACATACATATATACATATATATATATATATATACATACATACATATACATATATATATATATATATGTATATATCTATATATATATACATACATACATACATACATACATACATAGATATATATATATATATATGTGTGTGTGTGTGTGTGTGTGTGTGTGTGTGTGTATATATATGTATATATATATGTATGTATGTATGTATATATATATATATATATATATATATATATATATATATATATATATATATATATATATATATATATAATGTGCCAATTCAACATTTCTGGAAGAGGAAAATAATTACATGTTTGGTGTAGTTTCAAAAAATAGATGAAGGCTTTCCATGTGAAGTGTAAATTAAAGTCGACCCAATAGGTGAACCACTCTATGAACTTACACTTAATGTTTAATGCTAAAGGAGGAACTAATAATGTACTTTGTATTGTATTTTTATACTCCTAAGTAGCCTTAATTTTCTCATATAGTGTATAAGCAGTGCCAAAGTTAGAATTAATATACCAAAATTGAGTATAGATGGCTTAAAAATCCATGTGGTTTCACCCATCAGTCTCTTATGCTCAGCTTCTAAGGCTATGAATTTGGATCCGATTGCCTCTACCTTAGTTACCTTATCCTTTGTAAAATTTATTAGCTTCAAAATCTCTTCATTGGCCTTATATTTGAGCCCTTTACCTCAGCCTTGAATACTTATACATTGGTTATATAAGTAATCCTTAAAATTGGGCTTATTTACCAATTTCCCTATAGAAGTGATTATACCTATAACCCTCATATCTTTCAAAATTTATATGAACTCTCTTTCTTGTCTCATAAACTGAGCTATCAATGCCTTTATTTGAAAGTGCCAATTGAAGGCACTATCTCTCTTAGAAATCACATAATTCAAATACCAAATAGCTTCCTAAGTAATCATTAGATTAAAATGACTATAGGAGTCATTCCTTGCATAAGATACCATAAAAATAGCCTCTTTTATAACTCATTTAATTTATAACAACAATTTAATACCTCTCCCCAATGTGACTGAGATTCACCCCTAGAAGTCCTTATTGTGTTCAAGATATTATATAATTTCTTGGTTGTGTTCTAAAAAATTTACACTATTTCCCTGGGAGCTTGAATAATCTACATCTACATAATCCTTTATCTATCTTGTTATTCACTCTTGTATATTTCCTTCATATCCTCCCCTATTGAGTCCATACAGGCACAAAAATCCTCTTCATATTCATCAAAGTCATTGGGGTTCCTTTTCTATTTCTTGGATAAAGGGAACAAGTTCTCCCTCTACTCCAGTATTATTTCCTCCCCTCTCCTATCTAATGCATTCATCTTCATCACCATATAAATAGTGCTAGATTTATTTTCAAATTATGTACTTACTATTTCCATTTCTATTAGGACCAAACCCATTCTCTCTTTCATTCACTCTTAAGATTCTTTGACCTAAGAAAGGATAATGAAATCCCATTTTTATTTAGGTTGACTGATATACATAGAGGTAGAAGGTGGGATGGATCCTAGTGGAAGCATTGAGGAACTTTTTTTTGGATAGGAAACTAAAGAGGTGGTTAATTGACCTTGATCTACCCCAAGATATCTCTCTAAAATGTAATCTCTATCACATACCTTATCTATCCTAGAGTATTTAAGATGGTAATGATGGAAGACTTAGTTTGAGTAGACTGAGGGATATACAAGTCTAATTAGGTATACTAAATTATGGGTTTACGTGGTGCTCAAGGATTAAAAATGGAAATAGTTCCCAAGTTATCAAAATGGACCCTCCTTGTAAGGCCTTGGGGTTTGGACATTATTGAAGTTGTAAATGAAAAAATTAAAGAATCAGAAGAAATAGAATTTTGTAGCTCACTTTTCTCAATACTAGTATGGGCATATATGGCTTATTTTTTAAACAATATTATTTCAATGATTCATATAGAGAGAGGGATGTAGCATCTGAAATAATAGAGGTAGAATTGACAACACTAGTATTTTTAGTTATAAAAGAGGAGGTGAAAGAAGACACTACTTTATTAAGGGATTGATTTTCTTCTTTAGAAATAATATTTTCCTCTTATGTAGAGTTAGTATATATTCTTCCTCCTTAACTTAATTTGACTCTGTATCCTATGGTATATCAATTATTTCAATTTCACCCCTCTTTTTCCTTCCTCATAGGTTTTTTTATTCCTCTCAAACATCACTAGAATAATCTACTAATGAGATTGCATCTTCATGTTCTTCTTCTTCATCATCAAGAGGACCTATATGAAAAAATAAACCCCTTAAATGTATATTTGGCCAAAATTGGCCTACATGTGAAAATTTTGCCTAGATGGATCAGGCCACTCTCTTGGACACTTTAGTAGCCTTCTACCCCCATGACTAGTCCCTTTGTGGTCCTAAATTGATGATGTATTTTAGTGTTATGGAAGATCCTGGTGTGGTGTGAGAAGCTAAGTAGAGTTTTGGTTGAGTGGGTGATCCAATGGAGGAATGATAAGACAACCTCATGACCCTACCACATGTCACTTGCAAGCTTTTGAAATACTAAGCAAGTTTTAATGTGAATTTGGTGATTTTGAGGAAAAGGCCTAAAAATAGGTCTAGAACTACAAGTGAAGTATCCAATAGGTTTCCATGGTGTTCAAACATTTAAGGGAATGAAGGAGTTTTTAAAAAATTCTTATAGTTTCAAATGAGTTAAAAATGAGGCCTAGAGGAGCTATTATGCTTAAAAGACCCCCAAATGTGCATTAGATGACTTAAGGGTCCTCAATTTAGAAATTTCATGTGAAAAAGTATATTTTTGAGGGATTAAAATTGGTTTTTACTTCCTCCCACCTCATTATGGATTTTTTTTCCTATTTAGGCATGTTCAAGGTCATTTTAAGTCATTTGGAGTGGAGGACAGGAGTTTGGGAGCAAAAAGATGCATCTTGGAACATTTTAGAGCTTTGGTAGAGAAAGTTTTTAAAGATTTTGACTAATGAATGGACTCATATATAATATTAAGTAATTCATGGTGTCCCTAATATCCTCTTGTAGTCCCATAAAATAATATTCCATCATAATATCTAATACATGTAAGGAAAACCTATTGTCTACAAACTAGGCATGAAATAGGGTTTTTTCCATTAATGGATGTCCAAGCATTTTCTAAAGTTTCCATAAGGAATAAAAAGTAATTTACAGCATAAAAAATCTTTCACATGTGTTACATTTCATAGGCAAACTTATGGTTTTTTATTCTAAGGAAAACCCGTTTTGGGTAGTTTGAGATAGCTCTAGGAAAGCCTCAAGTTTTCATTCAGTAAAATAGAGAGAGAGAGAGAGAGAGAGAGAGAGAGAGAGAGAGAGAGAGAGAGAGAGAGAGAGAGAGAGAGAGAGAGAGAGAGAGAGAGAGAGAGAGAGAGAGAGAGAGAGAGAGAGATGAGAGAGAGAGAGAGAGAGAAATAATGGTCTAGGTTTTTTCTTATTTATTTGCTAAGAATTCAATGAGAAATAATGGTTTTAGGGGTGTTTTCTCATGGTAAAATAGTACCTATTACACTTTTTCTAATCATCTAATTCCTCCAAAAAGGTACTTATGGCATAAAACCTATTTTCCTTGTTATCCTTGTGAAATGGCCATTTGATCAGTTTCAAAGTAAAACTTGGGTTAGATATTTAATTTACATTCTCCTTATGACACATCAAAAAAATTTAAGTGATCTTGATCATCAATATTTAGTATCTCATTTAGACCTTGATAGACCAAATAGTCATTTCTTGCATTTCCATCCATAATCAGCTGAGTGAGGTATATGAGGTCCTAAAGAGTTTCATAGAATTGTTATGAAGAGTTAAAAACGGTTCTAACACATTATCATAACATTAACAAGCAATCTAATCCCACAAATGGAATAGATAACATGTGGGGACAAGTTTCTCATATGCACACAATCATACATGTTGGATGAGCATCTACAAGTGCCTTAGAAGGAGACATCACATAGAGATATAGAATTTAATTATTTTCAAATCCCTTATGATTTAAGAGTTTAATTTAAACAATATAAGGTTTTTCACTAATTATAAGCCCATACACCATACCAACTAGTTATCTCAACCTCACTGCCTATATACTCCAGTTGAGTCAACACCTACAGGAGGTTGAAGACATTAAAATGGGAGTATTGAAGCTTGCTTTAAATTTATTCAAGTTGTAAGAAAAAAATTGAATAACTTGAAAGGTATAGGACTGATTGGAAGAACCACACATCATGAGTGTTGTTCATGTCTATGGCCACTACCTTACAATCTACAAATGCACACCTACAAGTGGCCTACAAAGATATGAGAGGATTGTATGGAGAGTAATGACATGTTTGAATACCCTTCTTGAAGTCATAGGGTGTTATAGAGTTCATAACAAGTAGGTTTGAAGCATTAATGGTTTTAAATATTGAAAAATTACCCCAAAAGTTGAATGATTATATTTAGGGACAATTTCCCTAAAACACAAAAATAAAGAACCAAGAAATTTTGTTGATGCCATGAAACAATGTTGAAAAGAGTTTTGGTGAACCCAAGTGCACTCATATTTTATCCCTCACATGGGGGTATAACATTTCTAAAAGGAAGAGGTTGTGTAACTAAGAGAAATAAGTGTTTTAGAGCCTCCAATGTTGACTTTTGTTTACTGAAGTTTGTCAATGTTGTCTACAAGTTTTAAACCTCAAAAAAACTTCACACCCTAAGATAGAAATATAAGGCATATGACCAAATTTAAAATGGTACTATTGATTTGAGAAGGCACATGTATGATTTAAGTAACATCAAATAAGTTTGTGGAGCAAGGTCTTGCCCTATAATTCTACCTACAGATGTGTAACTACCCCAAAAAAAGTCACCTATAGCCTAACTGTAGGTGACTCATAAGATCATGTAGAGAACTTTGGTATCACTAGGCATTAAAGCATAGAAAACTACAAATTTATTTGGTTCTTATACATAATAAAGTCCTTAAGATGATAGACATAAGTTTCAAGAAGAAAAACACTCACCTATAATAGTCAAAGAAAGCTATAGCCAATAGTGAGGCAAGTTACATCCATGGTGATGAAAAATGATGAAATGAAGCAAATATAGGCCAAGGTTTTAAGGTCTAAAATTTGTCATGGGACATCATGGTATCCTTCCCAAGGTTAATCAAATATGTCCCAAGAGTTTTCATACATGTAAAGGACAAAAAATCTATTTTTTAGTTTTCTAGGCTTAGAGAGTTAAGAGAGGCTTAGAGTGCCAGAAGAGAAGGGGGTGACATTAGTACTTTGATTGAGATTTATGACCTGAAATTTTTATTATATTTGGGTTCATGGGTGATATACATAAACCTTTATTGGTTTCCCAAGTTCACCCCTATAACTAAAGAACCATCATTAAATCAAAAATAGGGCAGTAAGTTGGCACTTTTTTTTAGAGAAAGAGAGCTTGGTGATGTTTTTATAAATTTTTAAAACTCTCCCAGATATTCCACATTCATTAAAATATAATGGATCCAAAAATAGAGATAGGTGAGGCCTACAACTCATTTTAACCCCCAATCTAAAATAGGGTCTGAGAAAGAGCATGAGAGAAGCTCTAATAGGTTAAACAAGGGTTCTTGAGCTTTGGTAAAGTGGTATAATAGTTGAAAATACCTATGTAAAGTCATAAAAAAAATTATGTTCCCTAAAAACAAGTACATTGTAATTGGTAGATCCCTTTACCTTGCACAATCAAATGGATACACATAGTGGACCAAGTTTTAGTGTTTTGAAGCATGAAATGAGTATAAATGGGATGTATAACCTATTAGACTAGTTGCATAATGTAAAAATAGACTTGTTGGTGGTTATTTTGTCCCTTTAAGATTTTCCAAACTCAATGAAATTAATTTTCTATGCTCTTGACCTGTACAAGAGAAGGAGAAGCCCTAAACTAGGGTTTTATTGATTTCAAGAGTTTTAACCCTCCAAACTTGCCAAAATTTTGTAATATGATGTATTTAAAAATACCTAAGTTATTCAAGAGGTTTTGGTTTGATTCAAGGCTGTAAAATATAATTTATAGACCTAGGATGTGCTTAAGGTTAATTAGGCCTAATTGAGAGGAGCCTAATGAAGGAAGTGTGATCTAGGGGTGGAATCTAGCCATGAAACTTGACAAAAAGTTGTAAATAAATAGAGGATATCTAAATATACCCTTAGCTTCTCTTGATCACTTGTAATTTTTTTGTACAAGGAAATTTTTTTTAAAAAGGGCTATAAGATTTAATAGACCTTTGTTAGCCTTGTGCATGCAATGAAGGGATGAAGTATGTTTGGGCACATCTAAGGGGTTGGAATAGATGTGAATTGAGGTTTAAAGATCATCTAGCATAAAATAATATGCTAGGTTAAATAAACTATTCCCAAGATTGAAGAGATTGTGTTTAGGGATAAGTTCCTTAAAACACCAAAATAGAGGTCCCAAGACCTATTATTGATTCCAAATAAAAATGTTTCATAGATTTTTGATCAGTCTAAATGCATCTATCTTGTATCCCTATCATAGGGGAAGAGCCTTGAAAAAAGGAATGGGTGGGTGACTAGAGGAACATGGTGTTTGAAGGCCTCTTTTTTTTTGACTTAAATTTCATGGTGTAATATTATATATTACCTATAAAATCATCAAATTCCATATTAAATGTCTTGAAAATGTTTAAAGTAATCATTGTTTTGACACAATCCTCTTGCAATCAAGAAGGCAACCATTGGAGACCAAATGAAGTTTTGTTAGTTTTGGATGCCAAGATGTAGTTTAGAACTTGTATATGTCTTATAAAGGTATAAAATGATGTTATAAACCTATATTTTCATATATAATTTATTTATTTTAGGGTTTTTAAGTAAAATTTTAAAGAAAGACAAGTTTTGGCATGGAGGAAGCATGCACGTAACTCAAGATTAATTGTGGTAAAAAGGGTTTATAGGACAAAGTACATATAAAAAAGACTTGAAATTTTGTAAAATTAGTCCTCATGACCTAATAGACTGACACATCATCTTTGGAGTGTCATATGATAGGTGGAAGTTCTCGTTGTTTAAACATAGTCCCCTATGTCTCATAATGGTCACTATTCATGCATGCATACATTTTTTATTTTTAAGGAGTGTTTGAAGGTTAAAATATTAATTACATGTTTTAAAATAATTTTAATATTTTTTAATCCTATTAAACACATTTAAATAGTTTCCACACTCTAAACTTCATGCAAACCCCTCAAGCAAGCTCAAAACCCCACATATAATCTTAAAGGCATAAAGAGTAAAGTTGATTTTTGATAATTTGGATAGGTGTTATGAGATGTTTCAGGTTAAATTTTTTTTTTTCAATCAACTAATATCAGTGGAAAGGTTAAATTTGTCTTTTGGAGAAATTCAAGCTTTTCAGGCCTAAGACACCTAGTTTTAGCCCTTTTTTAGATGCTCGTATATTTCATACCATGAGGAGTGGGGATAAGTGATTATAGTATGTTTTTATTTCCCATATTTAATTTAAATTAATTATTTATTAATTTTTGTTAAGGTCTTGAGTTTTATGAACTATCGTTAAGAGTGTAAGCATGTCTAGAATGCTTCCAAACCCTGCATGTAATCATCTTTACGTGTGTATCTTTTCATACCATCCACATGGGAGACTAATATTTTTAAGGATGTTCAATGGGTATATTTAATATATATCCATGTTAAAAGTGATGGAATGAGTGTATTCATTTTATTAACAATCATCTTGAAGGTGAGCTTATTTGAGTTTGCAAAGGAACTTTTTAACTAAATTTGTGTTTTTAGACTCACAAGTCCATCAAATGGCCTATAATTTATTGAAAACCACATTAAATTTGTATTTTAATCCATTAAAATATCTACCAATCTAGGTTTTATAATAATCTAGCACATTTGGGTGCCTAGGAGGCCCAAACTGGCTCAAAAATGCCTATTTTTATAGGACTTCAAAGAAATAAATGGTCTAAATCCATGTACAAGATCTAATGGGACATAAAACACCATTATATGTAACTTTTAACTCTTAAAATTTATTTTTATGGTTCCTTAATAAGATAAAGGGTAAAATAACCTAGTTTTTTGACATTTTATGCATTGTTGCAGGTATTGAAGGTTGTCCAAATCTTCATTTTCTTCATCATACACATGCCAGGAATGCCTAGAAGTATTCTATAGGTATAAAAGTGGTATTAAGGGTGAAAAATGTCCTTGATATCATGTTTTAAAGTAGTGGTTGAGGGTGGCTCAAGTGTGTGACCTCCATCAATGGGTTCTATGAGTATTGTAGGTATCTTGGAATTTATTGAAAGTTGGAAGAGCAAAGCCAAGTTGAAAATAGAAAATAGCCTAAAAAATCAAACATGAAACTTAACCTCCATGGTCATTTAAGAATTTTATGATAATACAAATGACTATTTTCCATAAGCTTATAGAAGTGTAAGTGGAGGGGGCATAGAAGTCTAAGGAGGAGAGTTTGGAGGTTGAGAAAGGTAAGTGGAGAATTCATTAGGTTTTCAAAGTCTTTGGATACTTTTCCTTCTTAGTGGATCATGACATCATCATCCTCAACAAGTTCTTGTCTTCTTGTGTGTTTCTAAGCCAATGAGAGGGTTTGAAGGGTTTTGGAGCTAATTAAGGTTAATTTGTTGAGGAAGGATTAGTTCTAATTAACCCAAATGTGGTTGAGACTCCATAGAAGTGGTTGTGTCTCATTTATTGAATTTTGTTTGTGTGTTTCTTATCTCTCTCATCCCATTTTCTCATATATCTCCCATTTCACCCCCATTTGTGTAATATATTCTCATTTAACAAGGATAAACCTTGTCAAAATTTGTAAGAAGACCTTTTGAAGTAATAAAGATCATTTTTCACCTATCTCTTGACTCTAAATTGTGTTTAGTAAGCTTGTGCATGATGGCCTTGTCAAGAAGTGTTATTCCATATCCATTGTCCTTATTTTTTACCTATTTTTATGTGTTTTTAAGTTACTTAAAGGTATAAAATTGATTTATTTCCACCATTAATAGATGTTTGGTGTGAATTTTAGAATTTCTCTTTGCTTCATGTATTGTTTGGTGAGCCTAGTTTAAGAAATACTTATGCAAATTAGCTAGTTTATGAGGTTGTGTGAGAAAGAATTATCTTATGCTAAATTAGTGTTTATTTAAAGCTTATTTGAGTGTCAATAAAATTAGGTGTATCACCCTTTTAGTGATTTTAGTCATCCTATACCCTCTCTCTATCTCTTTTTCAAGTAGATGTATTAGTTTAAGTGATATACCAAGATAAAGTTGGCCTTCTCTAGAGGTTTAACCTCACTATAGACTACCCATAGCATGAGTTTTATCTAATATTGTATTTGGGAGTGAGAGAGCCTAAAAAATTTTCCGATGCGAGTGAAATTCTATGCTACGATAGGGATTTTATTCTACTTGTACAATATGGGAGAGATTGGAAGGTTCTAGGCTTCATTTGATAAGTAGTAATGGGTGACTGAGTAGAAATAGGTGATTTCCCTAAGGTCAATGGAATGGAAGATGAATTGGCATTAGTATATGGAGGTGGAGTGGAAATGGAAGAGGTGGTATGAAGTGAAATGGATGGATGGGATAGATGGGATGGATGTGAAAGAATTGAAACTATAGATTCTCATAATGGAGATGTTGGAGGTGAAATGGATGTTTTTATGGATGGAATTACTACAAAAGAACTTTGGAAAATTTTAGAAAGGCTTACCTGTTGAAGTGTAGTCAGATTAGGTAGAGGTGTGAAATAAAATTTTCATGTATGTACTCCTATAAGATATGATGTCCTTGTAGTTGTTAAATAAGATTACATTATGGCTAATGCTTAAAGCCATGGGAGTCCCCTAAGA
>JARHVA010011223.1:77500-80079 GCA_037957365.1 Torreya grandis | reverse complement strand
GTAGAAGATGATTGAAATCATCATTATATCAATTTTAAAATATGTTGGAGTTATAATGATGTTTTTTTATATTATTATCAATCTTCATTCAGGGAAGAAATGCTTTCATTATTGTTGAGAATTTGCATGAATACAAAAACATACACATAAATGCACATAAAAAAACAAGTCCATACTTTTAGTTGATTTAATATTGATCATGAACATAAATACTTTTACATCACATAACCTCTCATTAATTAACATTTTTAACTATACATATAATTATGTTTTATATATTTTAATAGAACCTACTCTTTCTTGCACTGCATACCTCATCATTAACCTAATAATTTATCATATCATGAATATGTATGTTAAATATTTAAGACCACATTACTTTTAATTTGCCATTATTTCAACTAGTGCACATCTCCTCATCTTATTCTCCTTCGCACTTCACACTATGCTCAAATAACTTGAACTTTTCTATCCATATAGTTATTTTTCAGTTGTCCTTTAGTTTCACAATTTTTTTATATTCCTTTACCTAACTCTTTCTCACTATTCATGGACAAAATTTGAAAATGAATAATGATAGTATATATTTTAGCCTCCAAGAAGTAGTTTAATAGGGAATTTATTATGGATATGAAGTTTAATATGTTTCATTCAATAATGTAGTTGTAGAGTATATATTTTGAAATGGTAATAATGATGAATATGAATTAAATTTGATCATCAAATTTATTATCATAATTTTTTTTCTTGTTATTATAATTATCTATTCAATATTACCTCTCAAATTTTAATATTCAATATTACCTTTCAAATCTTACTTTCAAATTTTAATATATTTTATTGAAGAACAAGGAAACATTCGAGATTATATATAACCTTTTCAAAGGTCTACCATAGATTTTAATATGCTTCTAATAGTCTCCTTTAAAAAAAATTGCAAGCAGAAATGGGAAGCGGGCACAGATCTGTAATCTTCTACCACCAATCGATTGTATTTCAAATACGACCGTAAATAAGACCATCCCTTTTAGTCATGTGTGACAAATAATGAATTGAAATTGCTTTGAAATCTGCAATTCATTGTTCCAATTTCAATGAAAATTATTTTAAGGCAACAAAAGTTAATATTTGAAACTGTCTTGCATGGAAACACAAACATATACATTCTAGCGCTGGGAAAGGGATGCATTATGGAAAGATACAAAGGAAATGGAGACGTAAACGGGAGGAAGGGCCCGCCATTTCCCCACCCAACACAAACAACTCGGGAGTTTATTTTCACCAAGCATAAGTGTAGGAAAAACATGGAGTCTTTAAAGACCTCAAAACCATCAAAACAAAATATTAGATGTTGACAATTTTGAGTAAAAAATGCCTTTCATATCACACATCGAGAAAGTCAAACTAGAACTCTAAAAAATGAGACAAAGCATGCACAAAGTAGCCTGTTTACAACCACTCAAATTTTCGTGTTATTATTCCTTGAATCTTGTAATAGATAAAGACCGAGGTCCATACAACACACGATAGAATCTACTTTTCATAGATCCAGGATGTCAGTTATATATTCTTCCAAACTAACCTAATATGAGTCCATACGCCCTAAATTTAATAGACTCTAGTCATATTTATGTTTTTTTAGTTGTAATTTTTTTATGCTATAAATTATATTTGTATTTGAAGGATAATATTAAATAAATAATAGTCAATATAATAATTTATGATAGATTATTTCACTGTCAAATTTTAGTTAGGTGGGGCAAATTTCTTCATCCTTTACTCACCTTCAGGACATATTTCCCTTGGTCTAGCTTCAATAATAACTATATTGAATAAGAATGGCATCTATTTAGTTAAGTAATGATGTTGGTATGTGTTGTATAATGGTAGTAAGGGAAAGTAAAGTGTAATGTCCATTGCTAATTATTAAAGAAGATTTTGAATTTGATGTTCAATTTACTATCATAAAAGAGTTTTAATTTTAAATTTTACATCTATTTAATTTTTATCTTCTTCTTAAAAAAAAGAAAAAGAATCTAAATTTTTTGAAACTACTTTTTAATATATATAAAACTATTTTTTAAACTATATTAAATATTATAACAAGAATAAATCCATCTTCAATTAATTTATGAAAACTATTCTAAAAATATAATAAATTAGTTAATCAATATAATATATAACAAATTTAAATCATTACGTTATTTTTCATATGTTTATATTTATTGCATCTATAATAAATGTAAGTTATAATTTATAAAAAATAATAAATAAGTATTTCAAAATTAATATTTTTATATATTTTTTTCAAATAAATATATTTAATATAACTATACTAATTATAATATAATAAATTTAAAATAAGCATTTTCAAATTTCTGATATTTTTTTTCAAATAAAAAATTTAAATTTTATATCTTAACAATTTCTTTTATACAAATATATTTATGACACTTACATTGAGATGTAACAATTGAAAAGGTAATATTTAACTAGGAGAAGGTTTTTTTAAGATTAAGAATTGGAAAAGTGATATTTAATTGGGAAAGGGGTGTAAGATTATTTATTTATTATTTAAA
>JARHVA010011223.1:52500-72500 GCA_037957365.1 Torreya grandis | reverse complement strand
TGTAGGTCCATGATAAGGTAGTTGAAGGATGATGAAAAGATCAAGAGGAGGATGAGTATACATAAGTGGTGTCAAACAAAGGGTAGAATCCAAAACCAACTTAAGTAGTAAAGGGGAGTAGTTATAAGTAGGTTAAAAATAGAGGAGTTATCTATGATAAGAGTAAACCACCTAAGATAGTAGTTTTAAAAACCACTAACTGGTTGCATGCAAACCAAGGGTAGTTTTAAGATATCAAACAAAACTAGGAGAACAACAAAGATGAGTTCATAATATTGGTATGTAGTTATGGGTTTGAATGTAAAAATATCAAGTCTAAAAAAAAAATAAAAATACATGCTTGCTACAATCCCCTATGCCTCTTTAAGAACCTAATAGATCTCTTGATAGCATGACCACTTTAGAAGCTTCACACTTAGAGCATAAGATAATTGTAGGTAATGAGATAAGTAGAGGGCAGTCTAGTTATGCATACGCCATATGGAAAGAGGATAGATGGAAAGACTCCTTTGACAATTAAAAAATGTATATGATACACTCAATCATGCCTCATATCTGCAAAAACTACATGCTAATACAAGAAAAATCTAAATGTCAATATACTATAGAGAAAACCTCCAATAATAGAAGTGAACAAAATAGTTTTTTTTACAAATAAACTCATGATCTCATAATAAACTCAAATAACATGAAAAAAAAGGCATTCAATGTACTAATCCTATCACTCTAATACCATGTTGAAGATCTCATAAAGATCAAAGATGGAATACCAAATGTAATATAGGTTGAAAAATATTATAAAGATGAGTGAACCAAAAATTGTGAAAGTGAAAACCATGAAAAATCTCCATGTAATCAAATTTATAATAGATGCATAAATAAGTGAGATAAGTAACCATCCTTAGAATAGTGGTGATAGAATCTAAAATAGGCACATAACTCCCACCAACTAGATAAAAAATTATGGTCAAGTCCAACTCCCTATAACAAATAACACCTAAGTAACCTAAATCACATGTTCATGAAAAACCCAAATAAAACAAATAGATGAGAATAAAGTACTCAAATAATGAAGTCCCATTGTGCCCAACCCAACCATCAAATTTCAGTAGGTTGATGTCAAAAAAATAAAACTTTGATCTAGTTATTAAAAGCTTGGTTATTGGAGCATGAAAGTCCCTTGAATTATGATCTCATGAAAATATGATACCTCTTTAGTCTTTTAAATTATCGATACTTGATTTGTAGACCTCATTGATATATGGATTTTGGCCTATCATGTGTGTCAAAATCCAAAGTCGATAGAACACTTAAAAATAAAAATAAATAAGTTAATGCGTGTCCCTAATTCTTATGTGTCATCATCATGTGATACTAACATAATTATATACACACAAGCATAAATTAGGTAACACAAAAGTTACAAACTTATTTTATATTATTTAGTATGGTCGTCAATTTCATGCCAACAAAAAAGTATAAACAACCTTGTAACAAACAAACAAAAAATTGAAAATGAAAAGATTTTATTTACATTCAAATAAAAATGTGACCTAATTAGTATGGAAAATAGATACTTAAATAATTGATTGCACACTAGAAATATAATATTAGTTCAAAATCCTAAAATAGAAATAAACAATAGATTAGTAACAAATCAATTTAGTTTTTAGCTTCCTTTCTCTATTTAAAACTTAGACTTAGACATATAAAAAGTAGTTCCATTTTTTTTAATAAATTGAAAGAGCAAGGATACCCCTTAAATTAGCTAAAAATATTTTTTAAAAACATACAAACTAAAAATTTATAAAAACAAAAAACTAGAAAATAAATAAAAATAATAATCACTATTTTGATAATATTTCTTAAAATACAATATAGGTTTGCATGACATTTTGAAAGATTATTTTTATTGTAAATAATGTAAAATAAAGTTTTAAGAATTATAAAAATCATGATTTTTTTTTAAATTAAATAAAATAGTCACAACTATTATGATATATGTTAAACCACAATTTGAATTTACATAAGTTTTTAATACGTTAGTATTAGTTTAAAGCCAAAACAAATTAAAAATAATAAAAACTCATATTTTAAATTAAAATTTATTACTATTTTAACAATTATATTTTAAAATATATTAAATTTGGGAAAATAAAGATAATAAACAAATAAAATAAAAAATAGTAAGTAAATTACATTCAAATTAGTCTAAACCTTGCATTAAAAAAAAATGTTAAGTAGATAATAATAATAATAATAATAATAATAATAATAATAATAATAGTAGTAGTAGTAGTAGTAGTAGTAGTAAAAAGTTCCAATAGGCATACAAAAATGTATAGTGTAAAATTTAGAATATGTACTAAGAAGATAACATTCAATGTAAGTCTTCCTACACTACACTAGCTTCTATGATAAAACAACAACAATAATAACAAATTTTACTAGATGAAATACTTATAATGTATGAAATTCATGTTGATCACCTTTTCCATTGTGTGATTAATAGTATATTTACTCTTTCTTCTTTTATATAGGCATTCAACTCTTCTCCATATAAAAGGATTTGGGCAACGTGTGGTTGTAAATAAATTTAATCTCAATGAATTAATAAGGATGATTTGATAGAGTTTTTATTACACAAAGTTGGATGATTTGAGTGGAAGATTGCATGCAAAGTTATAATCTTAAGAGTGGTGGGATATATGATTGGGAATAATCTAAATTTGTTGAATTATTGAAATCATCAATGGTTGGATTTGAGTAACCATCCCAATGTATGTTGACTATTTCTCATAATGTGAGAAGAAGAGGGAGAGTCAGTTGGTAGTTGAGTGACTCAGTATGAATGTGTTAAGATAGTTAAAAAATCAAGGGATGACTCATAAGTTAGTTGAAATGTTCTAAAATGACTCATGACACAGTTGAAGAAGTTGAGGAATGTGGTTGGGTGAGTCAACATTTTGTTAAGTCAAATATGGAAGATGTTTGGATGAGGTGGATAATCCATATTTAATTAATTTTGAAGGAAAAAAGGTGTACATTAATTAATTAATTAGTTATGTATTAATCAATTATTCTAAATTTAGAGGGAACTGATGTTAGCATAAATTGGAATTCGGAATGGTAAAGTGTTAGCATATCAAAATTAATTTTGACATTAAATGATGAAATTTAGACGTTTACATTATACATGAATAAAATGACACTTTCAAATAATTTCAAACATTTTTTTAATAATATAACTTCTTAAGGCCCACAAACCTTAGACATAAACCCAGAAAATTGGTAACTGCTTCTCTGATTGAAACACTAGATTACCTTCATTTTATGTAAATGAGAAAATGTGCAAAACATAGAGAATGCTATGTGCAAAGAATAGTGAGATTATTGATTTTCATTTTATTTACAAATTTTAATAACGAATTTATTATGAATGTGAAGTTCATTATCTCCTGTTTAATAATGTAATTGTAATAATATTTTGAAATAATAATAACAATTTTGTTGTCATAATTTTTTTATTAAGATTATCTATTTAGCATTACCTTTCAAATCTTAATATAATTTATTGTGAAAGAACAAACCTTTTCGACGATTTATCATATATTTTAACTTGCTTCTAATAATCTCATTAAAAAATTGTAACCGGAAATGGGAAGCGGGCATCGGGCACCGGGCTCTATTCTTGTTCTGCCACCAATCGATAGTATTTTACAGTTGAAAAACATAAATACTGCCAGACGGCCATCGAATTTTAGTTCATTCTGCCGAATATAAAGGAAATGAAATTGATTTGAAATCGGCAATTCATTGTTCGAATTTCAATAAAACAAAACGAATACAAAGGAAATGAAATTGCTTTGAAATCGGAATTCGTCATTCGAATTTGAATGAAAATTATTTAAGGGGACGAAAATTAATATTTGGAACTGTCTTGCATGGAAACACGAGCATATTCTTAATGAAATCTTTCCGGCGATGGGAAAGGAACGACGAAAGGACAGGATGCATTACGGAAGAGATGCAAATAAAATGGAGACAGGAATGGGAGGAGTGCCCCGCCATTTCTCCACCGAACATAAATGAGACGGGAGTTTACTGTCAGCAAACTCAAGTGTGCACGAGAAACATGAATCTTTAAAGACCACCAAACACGTTTTTAACTATATCATATAATACGCTAAAAACAATCAAAACAAAATAGTGGTTGTCGACAAATCTGAATCCCCAATGAAAGGCATGCATACCCCACAACGAGAACGTCAATTCCGAAATCTCTTAAAATAAATGAGACAAAGCGTGCATAGAGTAGCCTTTTTAAAACAACTCAAATTTTCTTGTTCTTATTAATTGAATCTTGTAAAAGGCAAGAGAGTGAGATCCATGCAACACACGATAGAATTTACTTTCGGTAGATCTAAGATGTCGGTTATATATTCTTCCAAACTAACGTAGGCCTGCCTTAAATTTAATGACTTTAGGGTTGTATTATCATATCTTTTAAATCTTAACATTCTCATATGATGAATTATATTAATATTTGAACGACAATATAAAAATACATAACTGTCATCAAAGTAATTCACGACAGAAAGTTAACTGTCAAATTTGCGACCAGCATAATACCTTCTTTATCCCTTTACTCACCGTCATAACATATTTCCGTTGGCCTGGCTGTAGTAATAACTAGAATTAATCAAAATATATTTCTAATCGCTTAGCTGTCGTGATAATTATATTTAACCAGCAGTTGCTCTGAAAGTGCAAAGAAAGTCGGAGGAATTGTATATTTTTGTTTTGTCATTATATTTAGAATGTATTAATATATATTATATCAAATATATATAAATATTAATTTACATAATATATGAATTGTATGAATGGTAATGATTTCACAATTACGAAGATGTTTACATAACATTTAAAGATTTTTCCCCTGATCTAACAATAACTTCTCTATCCTCAGCTGTTACGATGACTACCCCTCAACTTTTCTAATCAAAAACACTAGTAAGAGAAATTTATTAAGTATTTCCATTCTAAAAGAGATAAGCATTCAAATTATGTAAATCTATGTAACAAGAATTAGCAGTCATAATAATTAGCAAACTTTTAATTCCAAATCAAGATCAAGCACAAAGATGTAGCTACAATCATTATACAGTACAAATCATGAAAATGGTTAGACGTTAAGTTATTACTAACAATTATTGGAAAGGTACAAGTTATACTGGAATAAATGTATAAGTATTTTCTTTTCATTTATGGTTAATATGGATCTTTGTTGATGAATGTGGCGATGCACTTTATGAAACTTTAAAAGTAAGTTGAATTAAAAGAGTGTTTTTTTTGTATTTTATATTAAAAGTTTAATTTTTAAGATATTATTTTTTTTGAAATTGGTAAAGTCTATTCAGTATTGTTGTGATTTTTTAAGTAGTAATGATGATATATAAGTTTAAAGAGTTTAATTTTTTTAAAGTGCATATCTTAAATATTCAAATCTTCTATTTAATGAAGATAAAGAAGGATTTAATTTAGTTTATATGTTAGGGTCTTGGTTGTATTAGATATTTTAAGTTTCGACATCAAGATATTTCCTCTACATTATTTTCCAATTGATATATTAGATATATGTAAAAGAAATATAAATAATGGTATTAGAAATGAGATCTATAAAATCTATCTTTGGTTCTAATTGCTAGACCTTGGTTTTTTTTTCCCTTCAAAACATCAACATTACTATAATGTATAACTATAAAATTGACGATTATTTATCCATTTTGATAATTTTAGATATTAAATAAGTGTAAAATTTTAAGTAATAAAACTCCTAACTTTTATATTTAAAATTTATATTTGTATTATTTTGAAGATTTTTTATATAATTTATGTTGTTAAGAATTAGGATTTAGGTTTATTGAGAAACAATGAGTTTCATATTATTTATCAAGGTTTCATTTCTATGAATTGTTGAACTTTTACTTATGTTTGTCTTATATATTTTGAAATGTATTTGAAGACTTAATTAATAAGAAAAATATTTATTTATTTATTTATTATGATGGTGTTGGATGTCATGTGAATGTGGATTTGCTTTGCCCATAAATATACTTTTATATAGGGGTTATATTTGATCTCTATTATTTTTATCATATTTGATATAAAATTTTAGACAAAAGATAAAAAATTCTAAAAAATTAAATTAAATTAAATATATAATCTATTTTTAATGTTTTCTCCTCCTACTATGAACCATACTAATAATAAAAAGATAATATTTAATAAATAATAGATGTAAAAATATATATATTACTTTTTCAATAATATATATAGTCAACAATTAAATTTAATTCTTAGTTCTAGTTTCTTTTAAATGAAAAAAATTAACATTGTAAATATTAAAGATGAATTATAATAATAAAAATTAATAAAATGGATATATTCAATTTATTTAAATTAAGGACAAAAAATGTACCTAATACCAACTCTTAATTTAAAAAGAAAATGAAAGAAGAAAATTATTAAATTAAAAAAAAAAAAATTAAAATATTTATTCTCCAATCAAAAAATGAGTGAACGGTTACATGTGAAGGGCATCATTTGAAATCAATTGTCAAAAAATGAGTGCTTAACAGTTATAGTTGATGGTGAAATTGAAGACCAAATTATTTGAGGACAAAAACAATCCAATCTTGCAATCTTATATTTATTGAGTAGTCCATCACGATTCCTTGCTTGGCACTGCCTACAGAGAATCCAATTATCCTTTCTTGTTTTCTCTCCCAATAGAAACTTTATGGGATATTGTTTCACTTTTTAATACAAGACAAACACAATACTTCCATCCTTATATATCTCTTTACTATGGAATAGACAAGAACAATACTTAACTAAAATGACCACCCTAATAATTATTAGTCACTGACTCACTACTATATGCCTATCAGTCTCTCACTAATTTATTATAATATAAATAAATTGCATCCTACCACAAGTTCCCTGCCTTCATCATAATAACCACTAAGAATCATGTTTTCTCATGGTCACCACTAGCTAGGCAAAATATTTTATTACTTGACTGTAATTGGGGGTGTTTATCACCTAACACGTTGAAAATGACTTTTATTGGAATATGCCTAAATTCTAAATACTATTTCCACCCAATGTGAATTGCATATAAATGTTTTTGAAATATACATGTGTATGCATGCACAACATTATAAAATTTGATTTTTAGGATTCAATGACAAAAAGAAAAAGAACTTTATGACGATTGAAGTGGTTTTTTTTGTAAAAGACACACCAGAAAATTTTATTAATTGTAATGTAAATGAAAAAAACATTATACTATGAACACATAGAAAATAAAACATATCATTCAAACATAAGGTAAGAATCTATGAAAGACATAAAGATAACCATAATGTCACCGATTAATAGGAAAATCATAATTGCATGAAGAATCAATTATGTTGGTGGATAAACATGAATTTTTCCTAAAACTAAATCTTGAATATATTACCAAAGAGATTTGAAGTATTCAGAAGGGGAAAAATGTTTAATTGATGAAATTGTTCTAACATTTTACAAACATATGTACAGAACTAAGAAAACATTACAAGAATGAATGATTCCTCAAAATGAGATCTCAATTATTTTTCCAAAGAAATAACATTTACAGACATATGATAAAATGTTATAATATTCAAATCTAGGCTCCCTCTTCCATAGTGCTCAAGCACTATATTTGTCTCATATTGTTCTTGACATCACAAAACTTAGCTCCTACACAAACAACCTCTTGTTGGCTCAAACTGTTTTGAATAAAAGATGCATAGTCATTCTCCTATTATATAAGATCCTCCCACAAAGTGAGTATCATTAATAGTTCACCATTGAATTATCTTCAGAGTGGAAATGGTTCATTACAATACACAGCTCATTAGCAATAACATCATGGTAGATGAGGCAATGAAACTCTTTATGAATCTCATCATAATATAAATTCCTAACTTTTGGCCCATGTAAATGGCATTATGCGCTACCAAATCACTTCACACCACCACTTTTCTTAAACCACCACTATTCAAAACAAGACTATTTACAAGGCAATATGTCATTTCTTATCTCTTGTGAAATAAATCTAGAAGGGTTCCCCCACCATATAAGCCTTTGCCTTAATCAAATAATTATGTTGGTAGTAGGGGTGGAGGTGAATTATAATATATATATTTTAAACTATTAAAGAAAACTTTGAATTTGATGTTTAATAGACTATTATAAAGAAGTTTATATTTTAATTTTCATTTATATCTAATAGTTATATTAAAAGTTTTATTATTGTTTAAAAAAATAGATTAATTTTTTTAGAACTAATTTATTTCCTAATTTTATTTTATTTAGCACTGAAATATAGTGTGATTAGATTAAAGCCATCTTTCATTAATTAATGAAAATTAATTTAGAAAATACAATCAAATAATTAATCAATATACTACATAATAAATTTAAAATAAACATCTCCAAATTAATATTTTTACAAATTTTTCAATCAAATATATTTAATATATTTACACTAATTTTAACATATAACAAATTTCAAATAAATAACTCAAAATTAATATATTTAAAACATTTTTCTAATAAATATATTTAACATATTTAAATTAACTATGATATATAATAAATCTAAAACAAACACATCAAATTTCACATTTTTCATACAAATATATTTAATATATCTATCCTACATAAGTTGAGATATAACAATAGCAATTGGAAAAATGATATTTCACTATGATTATTTTATTAGGCTAGCTACTTCATTATTTGTATGTTAATTTTCCTTTGTGGGCAGCCCTGAAGGCAGAAGGTAGTAATAACTTTTCTTACTATTTTTTGCCGTTATTAATGTCGACATGTTTCAACTGGATCTCACGCATAAATACGTCATACCCCAGCAAGTTTCTTACCAAGTAGAATTCCTCCTGGCCTTTGTTTTTTTGCTAGCAGCATTTCGATATCATTTTCTTTTTGGCAGAAGTTTTTGTCTTTAAAAGATGGAAAAATAAAATAACAAAATCTCATTCAATAGAGCTTGGTTATTCTTATTAGCCACATATAGAGTGTCTCTGAAAGACTGACGGCTGTGTCGTAAGAAACACATTATTATGGACCATACTCTAGTTATTCTTCTGTTTTTGCTTTCATGTTCCTTTGGTGAATGTGCTCGGAGTCTCAATTTTGCAAAAAATCCAGTCTTCATAAGGGAGTTATGAGAGAAATCTTCTATCTAATTAGAGAGACTAAGCAGAACTACCGAATACATTTCCGGCTGGGCTCGACCAGAGTGGAGGGGACCGGTCGAGGGCCCCCTATCCTATATAGATATATGGCATATAGAATAGTGGGTCAAGTCGGAATTGAGGCCACTGGAAACCTTGGGGTTGAGGAGGAATCCAAACTCATAAATATAACTCCAAAGCCCAAGCTTCCATCCAACGTTTCTACTGAAGATGTTTAGGGGTTTTATCATTTCAAGAAAGCCACAGTTTTTCCTTTTGATCTAAAACACGATGAAGTCATTGGCAAAAAGGAGGTCGATGAGAGTGGCTCTGCCAATCAGCCATTAGGAAATAGTCCTGGAGTTGGCCATCGCGGCACTCCTGAAGGAAGGCCTTGAATCTACAGTGTAGGAAATCCCTCGACAACTGCAATACATTATTTTTTACGTTTCGTAATTAGAAGTTGTATTTATATACAGTTGTGTTATATAAAATCGACGTAGAGAATAATCGAGGCGGTCATTTGAGATGAATGACACGAATATTTAGAATTCCCTATTATTAGTTCTGTAGGCAATCAGATGGTCGCTCTAAAAACGAAGAATACGTTTTCCTTTTTATCTAAATAAGTCCGTGTAAAGAGACATGCTGGATGGTGAAAGAGGTTGACGGAGCCTTGGGTTTCATTTTAAATTCATGTATCGTCTGCCATTTAAATATGTTACAAGTCCAAATTAGAAAAATATTAAAAAATGCATAAAATCCTGAACAATATATTCTAAATAGTTATTGGATTGCCTTCTGGAATTGGTTGTCAATTTATCGTATGGTAATAATCTAAGTAGAAACAGACAGAATAGGCACCAGCTTCATCGTAAAATTTCATGGAAACCTGACAAAATTGTTATAAATTTCCAATATTCTTCTGGGAGATAATCTATGTAACTCAGACATATTTCACAGAGATTGGCTATGCGGGATGATAAGTTAAAGCCGTACATGTTTAGCATTTTAAAAATATGTAGTGTTTTATACTTCCACTCACTGACAACTTAATCTCAGCTGGTGCGTAAATCGGAAACCTGTTCAAAGCTAAAATGCCGGAATCTTAAGAAAATGCTACTGCTGCTCCGCCGGAGATTTGGTTACTACAAAATAAAAAAACATATTTTTCAAATCTTCTTATCGACTTCAACTCGCTTTCTCACTTTTCGAAAGCTTCAAGCAATAAATGATTTGGTTAGTTAAAGGAAAGATTGCTTCACAGTCTCAATTTACGGCCTCCATTGATGTTCTATTTCTATATATATAACGCGAACATCCGTCGTGCTCAAATAAGGCTGTGAAATTCAAAAATAAATGTATGATCTTCAAAAGTAAGAAAACACAATCCGGAAAACAATGCCTTTTAAGGAAAAAATAAAATGAATAAGTATAGTAATCTGGCTTGAAATTGATGGGCTTCCGGTTTTATTTATTTATATGAGATTGTATATTACAGTCAAAATTTTGAATAAGGTATAAATATTTATAATTATAAAAAAATTAAAAATTGTAAATTTTGTAGTAACTTTCATTTAATATAACTTACTTTTCAAGTTATTTTGGTATAGAGGGTACTATTTCAATTTATAAATACTAGTTTAAAACTTTTGTAGACGCTATTGAAAAGAGCTAACCATCAATAGTTTATGCATTGACCGCTATAATTTGAAATTCATAGCATACTTTTAATGAAATGTAAGACAAAGCTCTTTATAACTACACTGAAATATGATATAAATTTTAGCAGAAGCTATTATACCTTTTCTTTTCTTTTTTTTAAAAATTTATTTATTTATTTATTTTTTCATTTTTTTACAATTTTATCTTTAAAAAAAAGCTAACAATCAATAATTTGTTAATTGACGAGCATGATTAATTTAAAATTCCAAATCCAATTTTAGTAAAATATAACATAAAACTCTTTTAATTAAAATGAAATACAAGACTAAACTTATTTCTCCTAACATTCTAATTGTATAATAATATAAGACATACATGCACTACTTGATATTCTTAATTAAGAATAGCTGGTTTGTGACTTTTTAAATAAATAAAATTAGATAAAGTTTATATAAAGTTTGGTTATTTTATTTTGAATTTAAATATCAATTATTTAAATTAAATAAAGTTTGGTGTTTTATTTTTTCAAATTATAAATATATTGTCATATTTATTAATAAAAATATAAAGAGAAAAGTATAAGATATTTTATTTGAAATGAACGGATGGTTGGTATTCAAGACTCAAAATAAATGATAGTAAAAAAAGATCATGAGTAAATAATTTGAGTGTAGAAGGTTCCCCCAAGTTAAAAAAGAACTATTTACCAATTAAATAATAATAATAATAATAATAATAATAATAATAATAATAATAATAATAATAATAATAATAATAATAATAATAATAATAATAATACGAGTCTCAAAACTTATAACTAGAAGAAGTAAATATCAATCATAAGAAGCAAAAATACACAAAGCTTGTGGTATATCATTTTTAAATTGGATTGTTCATAATAAGAGCTCTACCACAACTATGGTTCTAAATGCATGTAACCATGATAAGTATAATATTGCATGATCAGAGGCACAAGCACTCCAAGATCTACTTAAGCAGTAAGAAAAACACATAATCAGATGGTTGTTTTAAATTTTGATCATTATGTCATATGTTTTGATTTAGTCTTTTCCTCTTCTCTTTCTTTCTGATTTCATAGGATCCCACCATTAAGATGCATGCCACTTTAGATCTATGAATGAAAAAATCACTCTATTTGGGTCATCCATTGAATTATAGTCAAAACATCTTTCTATCTCTATAATCCACTTAATAAAATCCTTAGGATTAAAAATTCCTCCATAACAACGGTTGTCCACCTTTATAATATATTTGATTACTATATCATACAGTTCATACACTATCTCTTCCACTCTAATCTCTTAATTTAATCCTTCCTCATCAACACCAATAGAAACTATGGCTCTTATCCTTTCAACACTCTCTATTGCATATAACCTCACTCAAATTCTTTCCAACATCTCTACAAAGTTTTTAACTCTAACTGCCCTTCAACTTCTAATACATATTTCTATATATACCATATTTTCATGAAAACGATACATTGATCAACAATATCATCACACACCCAAGAAAACAAGTCAAAAATTTCTATGATAGTAATTTATGTTGACACAAAATGAGTGAGATAATTGAATGGCTTCCTTACTCTCTAGTGGGTTTTATACTCTCTCTCATAGGAAAATTAAAAGAAACAAGAATTTAAAATGGAATCCAAACCTTTCTATTGATTGAATGATCATACATTATTATAGACATTAATGCACACATGCACGAACATACATAGACACATTTCCCCTAGAGACTATAAATAATAAATCATAATTGGATGAATTAATTGCATGTAAATAATTTTTTAACGGTCTTATCTTTTTTTCTCTCCCTGAGCCAAACTAAGTGTGTCTTAGCTCTACATTATCTTTCTATCTCTCCCTAAGCCAAACTAAGTGTGTCTTAGCACTACATTCTTAGAATTGGAACCCTATCTTTTCTAATTTTTTAAATCTTTCTAACTGACTCCCTATGCTTGTTCAAAAACATTTTTAAAAAATCTATTTAACACAAACATTTTATAGACCTCTTTCATCTCCCTTTGTTCTTAAAATGGAAAAAACATAATGTTTTTCATTTTTAAGTAGTTAATTTACAAATGATTTTACTGCGAGTAAATTATAAATTACTTTACACTAGAAAATGTATAACTATCATGTAATACATGTGTAGCTTCAAAACTACTACCTGTATTAAACAATGGTTTCATCATCACGCCAAAAATGGGACATTTGAACACTAAGATATGATTGAAACTATCTTTATATCATTTTTATAACATGTTGGGGTCATAATGATGTTCTTTAGATTATTGTTTATCTTTAGCCACTGAGAAAATGTTTTCATTAATGTTAAGAATTTTCATGAATACAAACACATACACATAAATTTACACAAGAACACAAGCCCATATTTTTTCTTACTTAATATTATTCATGAGCATAGATGCTCATACATGGCATAACCTTTCCTTAACTAAGGTTGTTGATTCTAGACAAAATTATTTTATTGTTTATAATAGAAACCACTATTTTTTATGCTTCATATATCATCATATTTTCCTGATAGTTTATCATATCATGAGTGTGCATATAAAAAATTTACACCACATCACTTTTAATTTTATATAATATTGAACTAGTGCACAACTCCTTGTCTTATTTCCCTCATGGCACACTTCACATCACACTAAAATAGAGTGAAATTTTATATGCATGTAGTTTTTCTTCATGTCTCCCTTAGTTTCACTATTTTATTATTGTACTTTATCTGACTCTTTCTCATTATTCATATAAAACATTTGAATTTACATAACCATATTGGATATTGTAGCTTTCGAGAAGGAACTTACTCCTATGTCAAAATTTCTCATAATTTCCATCCAAAGCATGTCATCAAATGCTATCCTCATATCGACATATTTATTCATATTTGAATATTTATTAAATGATAAAAATAATCCTTCCACAAACCACTATGTGTGTTGTAGTGTATTAATATCGTAAGACTACTTACAAATAAATGTCTTAAACCATGCATGATATGCATGCACATTGTGATTCCAATTTTGCTTAATCTTGTTCAATGTATAAATAGTATTTTGATCAAACTCAAAAATATGAAATTTTATCAAGAACATAGTCTTCATCTAGTTTAAATCTACCACACAATTTGATTTATATATAAATTCATATGCCAACTATGTACATTCGATCTAGTACGGTCATGGAAAACTAGCTTGACTTCTTTTTAGTCATAGCCAATTCATTTTTCCATCATTATATATCAAGTTTATGGATGTGATATGTAAAAAAATCTACCCCTATTTATGCCAAATTATTAAAATATTATCAACTGTTGATTAGGTTGTTGTTCATACACACTAGTTATAGAAGTTGTATTTTGATATAGGAAAAATAGGCCAACCTTGTAGAGGCCTTAACTTTTGACGTGTAACTCCATTTGAGATATTATATGCGCTAAAATGAATGTATCAAAAATTTATATTCTTACCTAAGCTGATCTATCCACTTAGATTTGATTTCAATATTTTTTAGAGGCTAAACATGATCATCTAAGAGTCCAAAATTAACATTTAATGATATTTTTTAGAATTTTCTATATTTAAAAATTGTATATTTTTAGAACCAAAATTAAATTTCATTCCATAATATAATTTTAGTATTTAGGTTATTTCATAAAAAAATAGATCTTTGTGCGCTTGCATTCAAAACATACAAATTAATAGTGGCTGCTAAAAATAGACATTTTTTTCGGATTTCAGATTTTATGAATTTTTGCATGTCAACTCTAAATTATGAGTTGAGGATTATTCATGCATGGTTTGGGTTTTTAATTATTTCAATAAATAAATATGAATTAAATTTTATTATTATTTCAAGATCTTGGCCTATTGATAATTTTCTTATTCTTGATAGTTTTTGGGCTCATTATTTGGCATCAAAGCAAGTTCAAATCTTGGAGGAGTAAAGAATGGTAAGAGGATGAGGAGGTGTTATGTAGATGAACTAGAATATACAAGAGCTATAGAGTAAAGTTCAACAATTAATATAGGTTATCACCAATTAAAAGAAAAGATAAGGTGGTGATGAGGAAGACAGGGATCATGATGAAGAACTTCAACAAGAAGAAGAAAATCAAGAGCAACCACCACCAATGGAAGAGATGATGGTTTAGAATTTATAAGGAATAAATAAATGAATCAATATTTATGTTCTAGATTATGGAGGTAGTTTAAAAATAGAGGAGTTGATAGATTAGATGAATAGCATGGAAAAAAAATTTGAGTGGAAGACTGTGAGAGAAGAAAAGAAGGTAAAGTTTGCATGCATGAAATTGAAAGGTCATGTAATGATTTGGTGGGATCACCTATAGAAATAGAGATATAAGAAGGTAAAGATAAGATTAATTCATGGAAAATAATGGAGAAAAAGCTAAGGGAGAAATTTCTTCCTATGGATTATGCACAAACTATATATATATAATTTAATAATTTGAGGCAAAAAGATCACATTATACAAGAGTCTACAGATGAATTTTATAAGCTTTCCATACAAGTGAAGCATGATGAAATATAATAATATATGGTTAAAACGTATATAAATGGTTTTAAATTTACTATTAAAGATGAATTAAGCATGCATAGAATAGTTAACATGGATGAGGCTTATCAATTAGCTTTGAAGGCAGAAGCAAAACAAAATAGGCATAATTTTAGAAGGACTTCTACTAGTCTAAAAAGATCCACATCCTCTATAATAAGAGGATGAGGTGGGTCTAATACCATCATATGTGGATTTAGTGCCAATATAGGTGAATCATCATGTGGTGCAAAAAGGCAAGATGATAATAGGTAAGGGTTTCAATACCAATAAAGAGGAAAGAAATTTCAGAGAGGATGAGGTTACTATGGTGTTAGAGGATGATTTTTGAAAAAACATAGATCTTATGTCTATTATAGATGTGGAGAATAATTTCCTAGATCATTTTAGTGTCCAAACTATCAAGATCAAGAAAGGAGGCAAGAAGATCATCCACGAGTAAATCTAGTTGAGGTTAAAATAGAATAGTAGAATATTGAAGTTGCACCAACTGATGTTGGAGAGAATCTCATGATGAAAAGAACCATGATCTCTCCAAGGAATGATCAAGTGTAGAATAAATAATGTTTTAATTCATGGCTATGATAAAATATTTTTCAAACAAGATGTACTTCAAGTATAAAGGTATGCAAAGTAATTATAGAAGGTGGTAGTTGTGAAAATATGGTTTCAAAAGAAATGATTGAGAAACTAGATATGCAATGTGAAAATCATCTTAACCCTTATTGGATATCATGGTTTAAGAAAGGGAATGAGGTTACAATATTTAAAAGGTCCATAATGAAGTTTTCTATAAGAAAAACTTATAATGATGAAATATGGTGTGTTATTATTTTGATGCATTTATGTCTAGTGTTATTGGGAAGATCATGGCAATTTCATATGAATGTAATTCATGATGGGTAAATAACACGTACACTTTTTGAAAAAGTGGTATGAAGTTATTTGTGTTACCTCTTGAAGAGCAAGAGAAGAAATAAATCATGCTCTATACTAAATAATTTATCCAAGATATAAAGGTAGTAGATTGTTGTTATGCAATAGTAGCAAATAATGAAGAAACATAAATGGTATCAATACCAATAGAACCAACAACAGTGTTGAAAGAATATGTATATGTTATGTCTGATGAGCTACCAGATGGTTTACCACTGAAGAGAGATATTGAGTATCACATTGATTTGATTCTAGGATAAGCTCTACACAATCAAGTAGCTTATAGGATGAGTCCAATAGAACATGAAAAATTAAATAAACAAGTTATTGAGTTTCTAATGATGAAAGTGATAAGGTAGAGTATGAGTCCATCTGAAACATCGACATTTCTAACTCTAAATAAAGATAGAGGATGGAGAATGTGTGTGGATGGTAGAGAAATTAATAAAAATATAGGTTTCCTAGACCACATTTAGATGATATGATAAATGTGCTTGTAGGAGAAAAATATTTTACCAAAATTGATCTAAGGATTGGTTATTATCATATTTTAATTTATGAAGGAAATGAGTATAAAACTGCATTCAAGACTAGGGATGGCTTATGTAAGTGGATGGTCATGTCATTTAGATTATTTAATGCATATAACACATTTATGAGGGTGATGAATACAATGCTATGAAAATATATTGGTAAAATTGTGGTTGTTTATTTTGATGATATTTTGATATTTATTAAGACTAAATGAGAACACTTACAACATTTGAGAATGGTAATGGATTTGTTAAGAAAGGAGAAGTTGTATGCAAATTTTTATAAGTGCAAGTTTATGCAGAACAGTTTAGTATTTTTGGGATTTATAGTTTCAGTAGATGGTGTAAAAATGGATGAAGAAAAGATAAAGCTAATTATTGAGTGGACTATTCCAAAAATCATTATAGAGATAAGAATTTTCCATGGTTTAGCAAATTTTTATAGGAAATTTATTAAAAAAAAATAGTAGTATTATGGCACCAATAAAATAATGCATGAGAGGGAAGGAATTTGCATGGAATAAAGCATCTACAAAAAGCTTTGGATTTTTCAAGATGAAGATTACATAAAGACCAATTTTAGCATTACTAGATTTGAACAAAGTGTTTGAGGTTGACTGTGATGCTCAATATGTGAGAATTGGTGTTGTGCCAAGTCAAGTTAGAAAGCCAATAGCATATTTTACTGAGAAATTGAATGAGATAAGAAACAAGTATTCTACTTAAGATGTTAAAATTTATTCAATTATACAAGCATTAAGACATTGGAGGCATTACTTGGTGCCTAATGAGTTTATACTATTTGCAGATCATGAAGCTTTGAAGTATGTGAATACAAAAAAGAAGTTGAATAGTAGGCATGTAAAGTGAGTTTTTTTCTTATAGGGGTATACTTTTGTGTTGAATCATAAATCAGGAAAGTAGAATTAGATGGATGATGCATTGAGCAGGAGGGTAACCATATTAAATACTATGGTGAGTAAAGTAGTTGGATTTGAAGCTATCAAAGAATTATATGATACTGATCCATATTTTGGCAAGATAGTTGAATAATGCAATAATCCATTAACAGGTGGGATAGATATTATTCATGATGAGTATCTTATACAAAAATGTTATCTCTTCAAAGGGAAACAATTATGCATTCCATTTGGGTCTCTACGAGATAATATAATTAAAAAATAACATAGTGGTGGTTTGGATGGACATTTTGGTAAGACTAAGGCAATAGCTTTGGTGGAGGAAAAGTATTTTTGGCCAAAGATGAAGAGAGATGTGGCAAGGTATTTTTAAGGTGTAGAATATGTTAGGTAGCTAAAGGATATGCATAAAATATTGGACTTTACATTCCATTACCAATTCCAAGAGGGCCATAGATATATTTGAGTATGGATTTTGTGTTAGGATTACCAAACACATAGAGAGGTAATGATTCAATTTATTTTATTATAGATAAATTTTCTAAAATGGTTTATTTCATTGCATGAAATAAAATCAATGATGCCATTATAGTTGCAAAATCAAAATTATGGATATTGTGAGATTGCATGGTGTTTCAAAAACTTTTACTTCAAATAGGGACATGAAATTTAAAAGTCATTTTTAGAGGACTTTGTGGAAGAAGATGGGTACTAAGCTAAAATTCAGTAGTGCATATCACCTACAGATAGATGGATAGATAGAAGTTGTGAATAAGATCTTGGAAAATTTGTTAAGATGCATAGTGGGAGAGAAGTCAAAGCAACGAGACTTAGTTTTACCACAAGTTAAGTTTGCATATAATAGTTCAGTGAATAGATCAAAATGAAAGTCACCTTTTGAAATTGTTTATGGGTAAAATCCTATGGGTATTTTAGATTTGGTATAATTCCTAATTTCAGATTTAATTAATGATGATGCAAAAGCATTTGCAGAGCATATGTAGTAGTCGTAAGAAGTAAGAAAAAAATTGTAAGAAATTAATGAGAAATAGAAAGTAGTAGCAGATGTAAAAATAATATCCAAAGTAATTGAAGAAGGAGAGTTGGTAATGATTTACTAGAGGAAATAAAAATTTCCAAAATTCACATATAACAAGTTAAAGTATAAGAAAATCATACCATGTAAAAATTTGAAGAAAATAAATGATAATACCTATGAGGTAAGTTTACGAGAAAATTTCGATATATCTCTGGTATTTAATGTTTCATATTTATATGATTTCTGTGGCGAAGATGGTGAAGAGATTGAAGATGAAGAAGTAAATTGGGAATAACTAGTTTGAAAGAATAATAAAGAAAAATTGTGCATGTTTTGGATATGAAGACAGTGAGCACAAGGCAAGGGACTTATAAAAAGTATTTGGTGCAGTGGAAAATACTGTAGTAAGAAGACAAAAATTATATTATATAATGGGAGCTAAAGAAGATTGACAAGGAAAATTTGTATTAGTACAATAAGGGCAACTTGTAGGAGTTGAGTTGTTTTCAAATAGAAGAGAATGATGCAGAAAAAATAGACCAACCATTCAGAGGCCATGACATTTGACACATAACTACGTTTAAGCTCTTATACATGTCAAAATGACTGTATCAAAAATTTCAATTCTTCCCTAAATTGATCTATCTTCTTATATTTGATTTCAATATTTTTTTGAGGCCAAACGTGATCATCTAAGGGTCCAAAATTAATGTTTAATGATTTTTTTGAGAGCTTTCTATTTTTAGAACTATAAGTCAACATCAGTTGAATTTTTTTCCACAAACTAATTTTCATATTTAGGTTATTTTGGGAAATTTTTATATCCACACATGATTTCATGCAAAACTTAGTATAAATAGTGGGTGATAAAAATGGACTTTTTTTTAGATTTTTTGAATTTGTTGTATTTCAAATCTAAATTCTGAATTGAGGCTTCTTTAGGCATGGTTTGGGTTTTTAGTTATTTTAATATATCAATA
>JARHVA010011223.1:0-47500 GCA_037957365.1 Torreya grandis | reverse complement strand
AATTGGCAAAGAATTGTATGGCATGATGTTTGTTCAGGCACACATATAGACTTTAAAATTCATGAGGTGTGATATTGTATCATTCACATACACCACACCATAGTCTATAGTTGAAAAGAAAATGGTTGTCATTCTAATTCATAGTTATCAAATTTTTGGGCATGATGTGGTCATGAACATTCAAATCTATAGTCTATTTATAGTGGTTGATTAAATTCTTTGATTGAAACTATATTGATGGTTCTCTCTTTTATCTAAGTACTTATTTATGCTAGTAGATTTCATACTATTCTCCATATCAATAAGGGTTGGGACATGATTCTTCACAAATTGGGAGATGCATAGTGACACAAATTTGATACACAATCAAATCATATCTCTTGTTATTTTTGTAAGGATCCATAAGTTATGCTTGAACAAGTAATCATCATCTAAAAAAATTAAGGGATCCCTAATTTTCATAAATGCATAGGCATACTCTAACCCTAGCTCATTTGAAGTTTCAAAAATTTAGTTTCAAATTAATATTTCCAATCTATACACATTGACTAAACATGAATTTAGGTTTTTATATTGAGTGACTTACATAATTGGAACTACATACCAAAGATAGTGTGTTTAATGCAATCAAGTGTATTTTATATTTATACTCTAAAAATTCTATTACTAAAAAAAAATGAGGTATTTGTACATATTAAAATATAGTATTTGATAGTCTACAATGATAAGCTTAACAAACATTTATCACTTGTGAAATGAGCACACAAACAAGATTCTAATATTCTATTATCTTACACTTGAATATCATCATATGAATTGCCCATTACATTCCATTGTTACAAATTTATAGGGACCTCATTGCCTATTTCGAGATGATCATTTGAGATGAATGGCATGACTTCCAAAATATATAGAATTTCATAATATTAGTTCTTGAAGCAATTAGATGGTCACACTCAAAATGAAGGATACATTTTCATTTTTTACTAAACAAGTGAGCGTACAGAAACATGCTTTGTGATGAGACGTTGGCATGGCCTTGGGCTTTGTTTTAATGTCATGGATTATGTTTAGCCTTTAAATATGCTAAAACTCAAAATGGAATAATGTTTAAAAACTTTATAAAGGCCTTAACAATATATTGGAGTTACTTGTTAAAATTACTTCTAGAATTGGTTGTGAATTTATCTTATGGTAATACTTACCATAATCTAAGTAGAAATAGATTAAATAGGTAGCTGCTTCATTGTAAAATTTCATGAAAAAGTGATGTGATTGTTATAAATTTTCAATATTCATTTAGGAGATAATCTACATAACTTAGACATGATGCATTGCGGAAGACATACAAATGAAATGGACACAAAAATGGGAGGAGGACCCCGCCATTTCCCCACCTAAAATGAACAAGTCAGTAGTTTATTGTGAGAAAAATTAAGTGTATGAGAAACATGAAATCTCTAAAGATCTCCAAATGATCAAAATAAAATATTGGCTGTCGATTATTTAGAGTAAAAAATGCCTTTCATATCACACACTAAGAAAGTCAAATGATAACTCTAAGAAATGAGATAAATCATTCAAGGAGTAGCCTGTTTATAGCCACTCAAATTTTCTTATTATTTATTGAATCTCATAACAGACAAAAGACAGAGGTCCATACAACACATGATAGAATGTTCATTCAATAGATATGACCTATATTTGATGATTGTGTGGTCATATTTATGCTTTCAGTTGTAATTTATTCATATTATAGATTTTCTTAATATTTGAAGAATAATATTAAATAGATTATTATTATTAAAATAATTTATAATAAATAGATTGACTGTAAAATTTTGGTCATGTGGAGCAGTTACTCTCATCCCTTTATTCACCTTCAAAACATATTTCTTTTAACCTAGTTACAATAATAAATATATTGAACAAGAATGGTATCTATTTAATCAATATTTAGTCAAGTAATGATATTATATTGTTGTTTTATAATGGTAGTAAGGGGAGGTGAGCGAAAGGAAGGTGAATTGTAATGTTCATTATTAATTATTAAAAATGATTTTAAATTTGATGTTTAATTGACTATAATTATAAAAGAGTTCCAATCTTAAAGTTGATTTGTATTTAAGAGTTATTTTTTAAAAATTCTTCTTACATAAAAAATAAACTAAATTCTTTTATGAAAATATTTTTTAAACTATATTAAATATTACATGGAAAATAAACCCGTCTACAATTAATTAATAAAAACTATTATAAAAATGTAATATAAAATAATTAATCAATATAATATATAACAAATCTAAAACATTATATCATTTTTCATACGCTTGTATTTAATAAAACAATAATAATTATAAATTATAATTTATAAAAAATAATAAATAAAAAAATTAAAATTAATAACTTTACATTATTTGTAAAACAAATATATTTAATATATCTATATTTATTATAATATATAATAAATTTAAAATAAATATTTTAAAATTTATGATATTCTTTTAAATAAATATTTAAATTTTATATGTTTACAATATTTTCAGACAAATATATTTAATATATTTATACCACTTAAATTTAGAAGTAACAATTGAAACTTTAATATTTGACTGAGAGGTATTTCTTAATCATAAGAATTGGAAAAGCGATATTTTTTAACTGAGGGAAGGTTTAGGATTTGATTAATTTTTTTTTGTTTTAATAATGGAGTTTTGAATTTTGAATTTTTTACTTATTCTTTATTGGCAGCCCTGAAGGCTGAAGGTATCGATAACCTTTTTAATTACTTTTCGGTTACTTTTTCTTTAATCGCAGCCCTCAAGGCTGAAGGTATCAATTATTAATCTAGAATTCCTTCTCGTCTTTGTTTCTTGCTATCAGTATTTCTATATCATTTTCTCTTTTGTCGAAGTTTCTGTCTTTAAGAAAAAGAAAAGATTAAAAGTAAAACATCTCAGTTTGGTTATTCTTCTTAGCAATATATACGTCGTATCTGAAAGACTGACGGCTGTGTCATAGAAACACTTTATTATGGAGCATGCCATAGTTATTCTTCTGTTTTTGCTTTCATTTTCCCTTGGGGAATCTGCTCGCAGTCTTCATTTTATGAAGAGCAAACCTGGACTTAAGGTTGCGAGTAAAGAATCAGTCTTGATAAGGGAGTTATGGAAATCAAAATTGAAGCCACTGGGCTAGAGGAAGAATCGAATCCCATGAATATAGTTCCAAAACCCAAGCTTCCATCCAACGTTTCTACTAAAGACGTTGAGGGGTTTTATCATTTGAAGGCCACAGATTCTCCTTCTGATCTAAAACATGAAGAAGCCACTGTGAAAAAGGAGAAGCAAGATGAGAGTGGCTCTTCCAGAGAACCATTAGGACATAGACCTGGAGTTGGCCATGGAGGCACTCCTGGAGGAAGACCTTGAATCTAGAGATTAAGAAATTGCTCGACAAATGCAATTCGTTATTTTTTACGCTTCCGTAATTAGTAGTTGTATATATATACAGTTGTAATATATAAAATTAGTATAGTGTAGATAGGAATATGAATATAAGTAAAGAATAATCGAGGCGGTCATTCGAGATGAATGTCACGACTTCAAGAATATTTGGAATTCCCGATTATTAGTTCTGTAGGAATTTAGATGGTCGCTCTAAAAACGAAGGGTGTCTTTTCCTTTTTATCTAAGCAAGTAAGCTTAAAGAGACATGCTTAATGGTGAAAGAAGTTGGCGGAGCCATGGGTTACATTTTAATGTCAAGTATGTTATCTGGCCTTTGAATATGTTAGAAATCGAAACTAGAAAAATGTTCAAAAATGTATAAAAGCCAGAACAATATAATAGATATAGGTATTGGATTGCCTTCTGGAATGGGTTGTGAATTTATCTTATGGTAATAATCTAAGTAGCAACAGATTGAATAGGCACCGGCTAAGTTTCGTGGAAACCTGACAGAATTGTTATAAATTTCCAATATTCTTCCGGGAGATAATCTATGTAAGTCCGTCACAGAGATTGGCTATGCGGGATGATATGTTATACCCGTACATGTTTAGCATTTTTACGACATAGAGTCTTTCATACTTCCACTCACTGACAGCTTAATCTCAGCTGGTCGTCATTAATCGTTTAATTTAAGTTTAATTATGTTGCCTAAATCAGGAATCTGTTCAAAGCTATTCCAGAATGTATGGCAACTGCTGCTGCAGCTCCGCCGGAGATTTGGTTACTATAAAATAAAAAAATTATTTTTCGAATCTTCTTATTGACGTAAACTCGGTTTCTCACTTTTTAAAAGGTTCATGAAATAAATGATTTGGTTAGTTAAAGGAAATATGGCTTCACACACTCAATTTACGGCCTCCATTGATGTTCAAAATAAATAAGTATATATATATATATATATATATATATATATATATATATATATATATTTCTCAAACTTGATTATCCGTCGTGTCTTATTAAGCAAAAAATAAAATGAATAAGCATAGTAAATTCAAGAAAAAAGTATGGTCTTAAAATGTACGAAAACACAATCCGGAAAACAACGATTTTAAGGAAAAAATAAAATGAATAAGCATAGTAAAAATTTTGTATAAATATTTTTAATCATAAAAAATTGAAAAAAATGTAAATTTTGTAGTACCTTTCATTTAATATAAATGAGTGTTAACTTACCCAAAAAAAAATTGTTTTGGTATAGAGGCTACCATTCCATTTTATAAATACTAGTTTAAAACTTTTGTACACGTTATCGAAATGAGCTAACCATCAATAATTTATGAATTGACCGGTATAGTTTGAAATTCCTGGCGTAATTTTAATGAAATCTAAGATAAAGCTTTTTATAATTACAATGAAATATTATATAAATTCTTATAAAGTTTTGAGCCGAAGCTATTATTCCATTTTAAAATTATATGTTTACAACTTTTTCCCAAGTTATTGTAAAAAAATGCTAACGATAAATCATTTCTGAAGTGATTGGCATGATTAATTTAAAATTTCATGTGATTTTTTAACGAAATATAAAATAAAGCTCTTTTAATTAAAATGAAATATAAGATTAAACTTATTTCTCGTAACGTATAATAATATAAGACATACTTGCACTTATTGATATTTTTAATTAGAAATAGTTGGTTGAGACTTTTTATATCAAAATAATGAGATGAAACTTAGTGATTTTATTTTGAATTTAAATATGTATTAATTGAGTGTGTGATGATCGAGACAATTGAATTGATTCTTCACTCTTTAGTGGGTTTTACACATACTTTCAAATGGAAAGACAAAAAAAAAAAAGAGAATGAATCAATATCTCTCTCTCTCTCTCTCTCTCTCTCTCTCTCTCTCTCTCTCTCTCTCTCTCTCTCTCACTCTCACACTCACACACACACACACACACACACACATCCTACAAACTGTACAAAATAAATCACAATGGGATGACTTAATTGAATGTAAATTATTCTTTTAGGGTCTTAGTTTTTTGTCTCTCCCTGAGCCATACTATGTGTGCCTTAATCTACATTCTTAGAATTGGAACCCTATCTTTTACAATTCTTAAAATCTTCTTAACTTACTCCTAATGCATGTTCAAAAACATTAGAAAAAAGTCTATTTAACACTAACATTATGTAGACCTTTTCGATCTCCCTTTATCTCATAAATTGGACCAAATATAATTTTTTTTTTTTTTTTTTTTTTTAAAAAACATAGTTTGTATACACATGCTTGTAATGTGGGCAAAACCACAAGTTACTATAGACTAGTAATTTCAAAACTATCAAGTAATACATATGTGTAGTTTCAAAAATACTACCTACATTAAACAATGGTTTCATCATCATCCCAAAAATGTGTCATTTGACCACTAAGATATGATTGAAACTATCCTTATATCACTTTTAGAACATGTTGGAGTCATAATTATGTTTTTAATATTATTGTCTATCTTCATCTAGGGAAGATATGTTTTCGTTAATGTTGAGAAGTTGCATGAATACAAAGACATACACATAAATGCACACAAGAACATAAGCCTATGTTTTTGGTTGATCTAAGATTGTTCATGAACACAGATGTTAATACATCAAATAACCTCTCATTAGCTAAGATTTTAATTCTACACATAATTTTTCTGTTGGTTCTAATAAAACCTAGTCTTTTCTACACTACATATCTCATCATTGACCTAATAGTTTATTGTATCATTATTGTGCATACCAAAAATTTACTACCAATTTAATTTTAATATTATATAATTTTAAAGTAGTGAAAAACTACTTATCTTATTAGCCTCTTGGCACACTTCACAACTCACTAAAATAGATTGAAATTTTATGTGAATGTAGTTCTTGATGTGCCTCTTAGTTTCAATATTTTATTATTGTCATTTATCTATCTCTTTTTCAATATTCACATACAAGATTTGAATGAGTAATGATATTGGATATTTTAGTCTCCAAGAAGGAACTTACTCCTATGTCAAAATTTATTACAATTTCCATCCAGATCATGTCATCCAATGCTACCCTCACATCAATGAACCTATTCATAGTTGACTTTATCTTAAATTATAACAACACTCCTCCCACAAAACATTTTACACATTGTAGTGGATTAATCTCATAATACAAAATTACAAATTAATGTCTTAAACCACATGCCATATGCATGCACATTCTCATTTGAATATTTTTTAATCTTGTTCAATTTATAATTAATATTTTCATCAAACATAGTAACGTGAAATATTATCAAGAACATATTCTTCATGTATTTGATCCCTACCAAAGTTTGATTTGGATCAAATTTTCTATGCCAATTTAATGAAAAGAAAAACTATCAAGCCAAATAAAAATCCAATAGGCTAAGATTCTAAATAATGACTAGTATTAATTCATATTGAATGAATAAAACAATTATAAACCATACAAAAATAAGCCTCAACTCAAAATTGGAGTTGACATACAAAATTTGGAATGCTAAAAAATGTTTACATAAATTAAGATATTACATTGTTTAGCTAGTATAGTTATATAATATGGTGATCAGTTATAGCGCTAGTTAGGGAATTATTAGATTAATGTTTACACTTGTATCTAGAATCAATTAAGTAAGTCAATTACTTGGTTGATAGTTAATGTAGGCCAGTAAACAAGTATAACTACTTCTCTATGTATTTATATGAACCTATTATTGAGAAATAAATAATAAAAGCATTTAGTCATTCAATTTCTTCATTGGTATTAGAGTAGGTAATATCAGAGCTACCATGGGTTAGATTTACAAAGTAATTATAATTTTGATTTATACACAAATCTAAAATATCTATTATACTTGCTCATGCTTCATATATTTTAGACAAAACATGATTGAAATAATTAGAGTGGATTGTTTAGTGTTAGTGCATAGCCTGGACATGTAGTTATGGTCTTTTACATGTATATCCTAAAGTTAATCCTTTGTTTGCAATTATCTACTCTCTATGTTTATGCATTATCTATCTTCATGGTTACCCATTCTGTTTGAAATCCTTTCTACTATAGACCTTCATCTGCAGCATACTGTTAAGAAAAACAAATGTAATCGGTCAAAAATGTGATGATTTGGTTAATTATATCCTAGATTGTAAAGGACATGGAGCATACAAGAAGTGTTGAGTAAGATTAAAGATCAACCACCATATTCATAAGTTCAGACACCTATCATTTGGTACCTTATAAAAATCTTGAATGATTGGTATTATGCTTTGATTTTTACATCATCGCTACAAGTAAACTCTATAATCTCCATGTTTTTTATCCTAAGCATACATTTTTTTCAGTATTTTGTGCCTCTAAATTTATTGTGCATGCTCCATTGGTAGATTTATTAGGTCATATTTAGTTTTTGGCAATTGGTAAGTCATTTATTTTAGGTCTAAATTCATTTAAGGATGATCATTGAGTTTTTATTTTATCCACTTTGGATCGTAGATGTCCAAATAGTTTTATGGTCCTAGTAATTTAGTTTATGTTCTATAAACATTTGGTCAAATATATTTAGAGTCATTTAGTCTCTTAAGAGTATGGTCAAAATATTTTAATTGTGTTTAATGTTTTACAAAAGAGTTCTAATAAAAGTCAATAAATAAATAAATAATAAATAATAAAATTACAAAAAGGGTCAAAAATTAAAAATGAGTCAAAGTGTCAATTTTATGTCCAAATTGTTAAAATCTATTATTAATATTGTCAAAAATAAAAAATGAGTCAAAGTGTCAATTTTATGTCCAAATTTTCAAAATCCATTGTTCAAATTGTCAAAATCAAAATTAATTGTTTGTAAAAGGATGCATTATCGCTTGTACGTGACATCCTAAGTCAAATGTCATCAAATGTCAAATGGTTCCAAAATGTGGGTGAGATTTATTTTCATACAACTAAGCTTCAAATCTTCATCGACTAAGTGAAGCAACATCATTAACTAGAGGCTGGAGGATACACGGAGGCTGGAGGACATTTTGCATCCTCTCGTGAGTCACCTACAATGAGTCCACACCAGTTTATATGGTGATAGATTTTGGTTTGTTTATTTTATGATTTATAGTTTATTTTTTAATAAAGAACTGAGCATTATTTTCTAGCTTGGTACCTCCTAAAAAATAATATTATGGGGAACAAAAGCACTAAAGTATCACTAGGTTTTTTGAAAAGGGTATGTTGTAATTAGAGAAACCACTGAAGTATATTATAAACCTCTTAAAACCCTCTAAGTTTGTGGTCAACCTATAGAAGAAAACCATATGGGTTTGTGGGGATCCTCATAATCTGAGAAACCACCAAAGGTGTTAGCAGAGAAAAGTGTTCTTGTCACTTTTAGGTTTTTAGTAATCCTAAAAGGAAAAAGCAAAGTGACATTAAGACCTTGAAGCCACAAATAAGGCATGTCACCTCAAAAAGTGAGTAGGCTATGTGGAGAGTATAAATCTTTTTATAGTGTTTGTATTAAAGGGGGATCACTATAAGGAAAAATTATGTCTGTAGAAATAATGTAATAAAGGGGGGAATGCTAGCATAAATTAATATATTATATTTTTTAGCTAGATTACTTATACAATACGGTAATTAGTTATAGCACTGATTAGGTAATTATCACCATAATGTTTAAACTTGTATTTAGCATCAGTTAAGTGAGTCAGTTATTTGGTTAACAGTTATAATAGGTCAGTAAATAGGTATAACTACTTTGCTATGTATTTATATGACCATGTTGTTGATTAATAAATAATGAAATCATTTAGTCATTCAATTCCTTCAAAAATACATAAAACTTAACCTGTTATTCTTATTAGCTGTTATTTTTAGTATTTTTAACATGCAATAGTGTGTAGTTCTAAAATCTACAATAATAGACTAAACACTAAAATAAACATATCATATGAATTTCAACAGAAGTTCAAATCTAGTTACATAAATAGATAATTTCTAAGTTTAGAAAAAAAATAAAAATAATACTAAACTATAATTTTTGACCCTCATATGGTCACATATGACCTCCAAAAAATATTAAAAAGGCCCATAACTAGAACAATGCGTTATGAATGCATTAAATTCTCTGATGTGGTCATTTCTGTGCGAATATTGGCTTGAACAGACCTACAAATAAAAAGTTATGGCATCCAAAATTTTGACCTCTTTTTCTACATCATTTTCCTCTAGTTGAAAATAATTGAACTCCTATGAGTTTCTCTAATTTTACTATTGCCATTTGTTCTTATCAATCTTATTCAACGCCTATTTTGTAATCCAAATATTGTCTTCATGTTTTAATCCTTACCACATTACTAAATACCTATCATAACTTCCTTTCCAACTTGATTTTCCTATTGATTTTATAAATGAAATATTATATACAAACTCAATTTATGGTAAAACAAAGTCCCATTGTTTGCGTTGTCTCTACATATGCATCTCAAAAAATGTTTGAAGCTCCTATTTACAAATTCTATCTATCCATCTATTTGGGGGTGGTGTGTACACTTAAATTTTAGCTTATGATGGAATTTAATCCATAAATAATGATGAGCTGAAATTTATAAGTTTAAAATCACAATTAATTTTTTCGTCAAACAACATAATCATTCATTAGTGCATTTGTTACATATATAGGCTTTGAGAAGCCTTACTACAACACATAATACAAATGTGGGACTAAAATATATCCATGTGATTACTAACTCAATTAATTATTCTAATATTCCCCCCCTTAATGCAAACATGGGGAGAAAAACTACATGAACTAATCATCTTTTTATTCCCCCTTACAAGATGGATATCAGGTTCATCCGAAAATGCATCCAATACATTAAAAATGAGACATAATAATTGTGATAGAGTTTTATATATTTATACCAATTTTATACATAGCTTTAACATGAGACATATCTAAGGTGCATACATTTTACAAATTTGTGCCTAGTACTTCAAAATCCAAAATAGTTTCAGAGTCTAAAACTCTTTTTTTTATTGTTGGCACATCATGAAATTTTATCTAGTGAGCTAATATACTAAATTAGTTGGTTCAAATTTTAGTATGGTATAGGTCATTAAATCATTCAATATTTCCAAGTTTTCACATTATAATTGATTATATCATCTAGCCTCACCAAGTTATAAGTATCATTGGGTTCAATATTTGTTATAATCTCAAATTTAGGAACAAGAAAATTACCAATAGGGAAAGATTTTGAAATAATATTCAAAATTGATTCGTGTTGATTTCTTGAAATAATTAAAAACCCACACCATGATTAAATAAGCCTCAACTAAGAATTTAGAGTTTACATATAAAATTTAAAAAAAACTAAAATCTAAAAAACAAATGCCTATTTTTAAAACTCTAAAAATATCCCAAATATATCCCAAAATATCTAAAACACTATAATTAGACTATGAGATGAAATTAAACTAAAGTTAATTTTTGGTTCTAAAAATAGAAAAAACCCAAAAAATAATTAAATCACAATTTTAGACCCTCAAAGGATCATGTACGACCTTAAAAAATTATCAATTTTTTTTTACGCTAGTAGAACGGCCTAGGACAGAAAAAAACTTTTTTATACAATGATTTTGGCATGTGGAAGAGCTCAAATGGAGTTACACATCAAAATTTATGGCCTCTAGAGGGTTGGCCTATTTTTTTGCATCATTCTCCTCTAGTTGAAAACAACTTAGCTCCTATGAGTTGCGCTAATTATACTGCTACCATTTTTTCTTATCAATATTATTCAATTCTTATTCTTTAATCCAAGTGTTTTCTTCTTTCTGAAATCCTTCCCACTACACCAAATACCTATTATAATTTCCTTGCCTTGTGCTCACTATCTTCATATCCAAAACTCACACTATTTTTTTTATTCTTCTTTGGAACCTATTTCTCCCAATTTAATTCATAATTTTTATCATCATCAGCATATTCAACATGGAATAATGAAAAAACATTAGGCTAGTATAATGACCTAGGACAACAAAAACCTTTCTATATGGTCATTTTGGTGTGTGAAAGAGCTCAAACAGAGTAACAGGTCAAAAGTTATGGCCTCTAGAAAGTTAACATATTTTTTCTGCATCAACCTTTTATTATAGTTGAGGTGATTAAATAAATCAATCCTTCTATGTTTTCACCTTGGACTTGACTATTTCATCTAACCTCACCAAGTTATAAGTATCATTGTTTTGGATAGTTGATTTAATATAAAATTCCAAGTGGAAGCTTACCTTTGCTCCATAGTTTGGGGCATGTGGCTTCCAATATATCTCTATCTCCTTAGATATATGCACTTTATATATTTATATTTATTTTTTATCATATTAGTTTTAGATCCTTACAATGATATATATATATATATATATATATATATATATATATATATATATATATATATATATATATATATATATATTTTCAAATCAACTTACCAATAGGAAAGGAAATTACATTGGCACACGTGTACTTCTAAACCTTACTCTTTTAATATCAATAAATATCAAGTAATTTCATTTCCAAATTATATGCACTAATTATATATTTTAACATATTTTTATTACAGGTTAGTTACCAACAAATCACTCAATTTAGGCACACATAAATATAGGGTGTATTATACAGACTAGGTATGGATTCCTTTCCTGTAAACTAGTAATTTAATTAATATAATAATGGGTGTGAATGTCGATAATATTTATGGATTATATAAAACATTAGTATTTTAAACATGGAAAACATAGACCTTAGATATTACTCTTAGTTTGAGATCTTTCCCACTTCTATAAGTCTTGCATCTACTCTAATTTGTGCCCCTTGGCCTATATTTTAGTCTAACCAGTCTTATGTTGATAACCTATCATTTATATCTTCCCAAAAATTCTTTGAATTTTCTTATCTTCCACCTCTATAAATTTTGATATTGTACCTACTCTCATGCTACTTAGACACTAATTTCTAGGATAGACACTACCAACAATTCTAGTGTTTTGACCTAACACAAGTGTCTAGCACCGTAAAGTAATCAATTTTTCAAATGAAATGTATCCTAATGGTTGGACTATGTGATTTAATATGTAATACTTATCCAAATGGATTAATATAAAGACAAAATCATCCCTCATTCATTTTTTACCTCAAAAAACCTAAAAAATTCTTACCCACTCACCAGGTAACTTATAAAAGGAATTCAATCAAGCACTCAAGTGAAAAAAGATTTTTTTTTCTTATTTCAATATTAGTCATTGGAAAAAAAAACATAGGTTTATTAATGAATTATCATCCCAATAACTATATTTTCTAATTTATAATCCATGTCAGTATTGTACTTATTTTTCATGTATTTCAAGATTCATAAATAAGCCAACATGTAAAGTAGAACTACATCAGTTTGAGGCCCGGTATGGAGTATTTAATACATAGTTATTTCTCATTGATAGACGTGTCTTTGGGATCAAATTGACAGTATATGCCCATTAACCCATTTTTACCCAAGGTTACCATGAAGATTAAGAATTATGGTTTTATCAGTTCGTGAGAAGTGACAATACATGACATAAAAATGAATGAACCAGAGCAAAGGAGAAGAAAAATGTAGAAACATCTAGGTCATCACATATTTTATATTATGTATTCCATTTATGACACCTACATTGAACCCAAACTGTAGCATCAACATAATATCCCTAGGATTATGCAAGTGTCCAAATCTATAGAGGTACTTAATCTAAAAGTAGGCAACTATTTTAAAATCATATTCTAGTCTCCTTTCTGCTTACTCCAAATTCTAACATTGTATTAGCATCAAAACTACCTAATTACTTTACATCATTATCATTGTCGTAGATATGTTTTTTTAACTTTATATAATCAGCCTATTTTCAATTTTATAAACATAGCATATATTATATATGAGTTTAGCACCTAAATGGCCTAAAATAGAGATAGTTTATCACCCTTGTGCCCTGGGCTATCTCTATGTAATTTAACCTTAGATAACCCCAATATGAATATTTTTATGGCTAAACATTTCCTAAAGTGTAAATATATATCAAGATAAATAGGTTTATTCAATAAATCTTGTAAATCAATGTCATGAGGGGATTTTTTAAGCATTTTATTCAATATTTAAAACCTTGTCCTCTAAGGTATTTATAGCTTTAAGGACTAATTGAATTTTGGACACAAATAGATTTAGATTAGCAAGTTGAGTATCCACCAAGGGGGATGCAAAAATGGTTTGAGTAGTAATAGGCATTGAAACCGATATTTGTGTTGAAATAATTGGTAACCCCATGGTAGATGTAACAATAGTAGTTTTTGTAAACAAAGGTTTAAACACAGAATCCATGCCCCCACTAGATGTATTATATTGTAATGTGTTTAAGGGGATGGATGTTTCAATTATACCTTTTAAAAAATTTAGTTTATTTTTCATGATTTCATCAAGGAAGAGAATGATGAGGGAAGAATTATATCAATTAGCATGCTCCTTCAAAAGTGTACAAAATATAAAATAAATGTTATTCATGATTAAATGCATTAGGGTACATGTGTATGTATGGAGACATTTGAGATGTAATTTAGACTAATTAATGCATAGGTAAACCACAAAAAATAATTGAATCAAACAAGTAAGGCATTAGAAAAATAAAAAAATTAAAAAAATACTGACAATTTAGATGACCAAAATTATGGGGACCATGATTATGGTTTCAAAAAACCTCTAAAATGTTAGTTTCTAGATATTTTCCAAACATTTAGGGTCATACCATGGAAAATAAAAATTTACATGTAGGCTTTTATAAATTTAAAATTGAATGGAGGTATTATAATTGACTTACATTGAATAGAATTTAAATTTGTAACAAAAACGTAATGCAATCAAAGACAATATGTAGCCCAACACAAGGTTAAAGTCTACCAGAATTTACCAAATATAAGTAGACAAATATATTTAAACCTAAAAGGGTTTTAAATTGGGTTTATCTAGGGTTACAAGGGTATATATATCCTAGTGAGAAAGGATTCTAAAATATCTCTAAATCAAGCCAATTGGGCACTAAACTTAGATACAAATATTCATTGAATTTCTTATGCTTAGTTATGCTAAAAATAGAAATTACAACTAAGATATTGATGTAATTGATAGATGAGTAATTTACTTATCCATTTATGATGGTAACATAGTGTTGGATGTAGAATAGGTAGAAATCAGACTAGAAGATAATTTTGGAATAGTCATCAGATTTTTATTTAGATGATTTTGAAGCCATAGACACTAATGTCATCCTAGGACGGTGGCATTAATGCTACTATTTTAACTCTTTGAAAGTGTCATGTATAGAGTGCATATTATAAAAGTGTGTAAACAACTATATGTTACTATGTTTGTCTTCACCTTTGCTTTGGTGCATTAAGATTTAGGTAATGGAATCTCACTCCTCACAAATGTATAAAACCCTAGTTCATAATCTTCATAATAACCTTGGGGGAAAATGGGTTAGTGGGAGCATGGTGTTGAGCTGACCATAAAGACCCCTATGTTAATAATTATTGTCTACATATAAAATCAACAAAAGAGTGACTTAGATTAGTGTAGTTCTCCACCACGTGTTGGATTGTGTGTAAATCATGTAATATGTACAAATCAAATACAATAATGACCTTGCTTGTAACAAAGATAATATATATCTTGGGTCACTAATTTATTACTTAATACATATATTTGTGTTATCTCTATGATTTATACGGAAATAGGAGAGAATGGGGAAGCATTTATCACTTGAGTGCCTGATTAAATACCTTTTATAAGTTACCTGGTGTGTAGGTAAAAAGTTTATAGGTGGTGAATGAATGAGTTTTGATATTTTATTTATATCAATCCATTTTAAGAAGTAAATCACATTAAATAATATAGGATTACCATTAGGATACCTTTCATATGAAAAATAGATAACTTTATGTCAATGGATAGTTGCATTGGGACATGACACTAGCATTGAAACTAGTGTTTATCTCAAATGTTAGTGTCCAAGAAGTAAGAAAGTAAGTATAGGATCATAATTTATAGAGGTTTAAGGTTAGTAGGTTTCATGGATTATGGGTGAGTTATAATCCTTGTGTCATCAACATAATAATGGTTAGACTAAGAGATAGGCCAAGGGTCATAATATAGACAAGATACAAGACTTGTGTAAGTGGGAAAGGTCTAAAAATAATAGGAATATCATAAGTATGAGCTTTTCAAGTGTAAAATATTGAGGTTCTATATAATCCATAAATATTCACTTCATTTACCCCCTTAATCTAGTAATGAAATTTTTAGTTTAAATGAAAGGAATACATACCTAGTTGTGTATAATACACCTTATCTTTGAGTGTGTCTAACTTGAGTTATTTTTTGGTGACTAACGTATAAAAAATAACATGTTACATTATATAATCAATGCATATAATTTATAATTTAAAGTGCTAGAAATTATTTTAAATTTAAGGAGTAAGGTTTAAGAGTACACCTATGTGTTAATATAACGGCCTTGTCTAATAGCATGTTGATTTGAAAAATATGTTTAAGTGTAAGGCTCTAAAATTTTGATTAATATAAATATAGATAAATCTATAAATCACATGTGTGTGTGTGTGTGTGTGTGTGTGTGTGTGTGTGTGTGTGTGTGTGTGTGTGTGTGTGTGTGTGTGTGTGTGTGTGTGTGTGTGTGTGTGTGTGTGTGTGTGTGTGTGTGTGTGTGTGTGTGTGTATAGAGAGAGAGAGAGGCAAGAACATGCTTCCAACCTTGGATCAAAAGTGGGTTACCACATGGAAGTTGATGAGATTAGATCAATCGTGTCACATAATGATACTTATAACCTGGTGAGTATGGATGATATAATCAAGTCCAACATGAAAACATGGTATAATTGAGTGATTTAATCACCTTAAACATACCAAAAATTAAACCAACTACTGCATTATATTAGCTCAATAATGGCCCTAAAAGTCTGACCAAACTATCAGTACATAAAAGTAAATGATGTTGTAATAGTCCATAAAATAGTATTAGAATCTACAAATGATTTATATTTTTCAATATTAGGCTCAAATTTTCATAAAATATGCACATTAAATATATTTAAGTCTTAAATTGTGTATAAAAAGGGTATCAACGTATACAAATCTACCACAACTATGATCTTGAATCATGTAAATATGTGTTATGGCCAAATCAGAAACTATGTAAGTGTGGATAACATGATTCCAAAGCAATCCCCCACTATATATGAAAAAATATAAAAATTGATATAAGTATCAATGTGGATTACATTTTTCTAAGACATACCCACACTGTAATCTAGAGATGTTGAATAATTAATATGTTTACTGAACATGCTTCCAAAGCTTACCCCTAGTTAATATAAATATTGTTCCAAGTTTGGAGAATATGCCTCTATGACATTTTCCCACTAATATTCTCCCATTTTATTTGAGGGAAAGATATGAAATCTTAGTTAAATCACCTCAATGTTAAGACAAGTACATAATCTTCTATGGAAACTTATAGCTTATATAAGGTACATGTCTAGGTAGATATAACATTAAAGCACATAGAAACAATGTGATCACATGAATTCCTAATATGAATCATAAATATCATGGAAACTTCTACATATTAATAATAAAAACTCAATAAATAAATAAGTACACACACAATAAAACTTAAAATCAAGTCAAAAGGCAATGGTCCATTGAGACCATATACAAGGGGCATGTTCAAATTTTTCACAATCAAAGAGACATGGCTTATAAAAATTTATACAAAAGAAATGATGACATATTCAAATGACCATAAAAAAATAATTAAATTCTTAAATCTCAAATAAATAATAAATAGGCATGGGTACCACAATCAAAGGATCATATTCAAATGCTAAAACAAAGAATACAAAAGAAAGGAAACACTCGAAAAAGCACATAAACTAAATTGTAAGCATCTAGTATAAACATGTCATAGTATCCCTTGGTTCACAAGTGCTAGGAAAAAATTTAAAGCCTATAACAGATTAAGTTAAATGTGTAATATATAAATGTGGATAAAGGTATGTGTATGTACATATGTAGGATTAAATATGATAATGTAATGTGATCATGAAACCATATAACATGTGTGCATCAATATCAAGGGAATCCCAATGTTTGTAGGACATGAGTAGAGGGAAGGACCAAAATATGAAATAGTAATAGATCATGTATTCATTTATTCTTGTATCACAATCAAATATAATTTTGACATAAATGTTTATATGTAGGAGTAACTAAATATGTCATCAATCAATGTGGAACTAATATATAGATGTTTAAGATCCAACAAAAAATGTAGGTGCTAAATATATTTTGGGATTTTTTGAAGTTTTTTATTTGATATTTTTTAGATTTTTCAAAATTATAATAAGGGAATTCCTCATCATCAAAATGTGTAGCTCCACCTATAAAATTTCTTAACCTTTGTTTATATCATTTCACTGCATCTAGTTCAATGTTTTTATTTAATGATTTACTTGAAATTAATGGTGTATAAAAACAATCATGGCCATTTTTTTGTATGAAAATTTATATACCTATATCAATACAATTAATAGACTTGTTTGTAGTACCTATCTTAGAACATCACTCGACCTGCAAATGTTTTGTAAACTTTAGATATAAATGTTGTTCATGGTCTAAAAAACCATATGGTCCATGTTTCCATACATGGGCCATAGGTGATAGGTAATTAGATGTATCCTTTAGATTATGGCTTCGATGGAGAGTATATTAGTATATTTGTATAATGTCCCAATTATGTGAGAAAATTGGTACCATAAGTTATAACCCACTTGTTATCAAACTAGATATGGTGACAATATACCCTATAAATATTGTCAGTAATAGTTAAATCCTCACGCTTTGGTCATTTTGAGAGTTGGTTATCTTTTGAAAGATATGAAGGATTTTTACCTTTTTCACATGTTATACATAATGTATATGCATCCTTTTTCTTATATTTTTGAATTTGGTTCTTCAATTTATCACATTGGTTGGCATGATAGCCATCGATACAATGATATTTATAGTATGGTACCATGACTTATGTGTAAATATGTATATTGCATGATCTATGTCTAGTATAAGGTAAATAAATCATTAAATACTCAAGTAATATAGAGGGATATAGAGAATATTTATATATAATCTATAATCATGTCCATATTACTTAATGGTAAATCATCTTTAGGATATTCCTTGTTTAAATCATAGTAATTATTACAACAATAAATGTCACCATTGATTTTTTTGATAGAAACAACGTTGGACACTCATTCAAAATATGCAATGGATATTATTTTATGGGACAATTTTCATAGATAACTTATATACTATAATGTTGTGTAGGGTTATGATATTAAATATCATCCTAATAATAAGGAAAAATAGAAAAGTATTACACCAAATGTTTAAGGTTTATGATTTAAAGTAGAACTCTACGATCATGAAACATTAGTAGGAGTAATAGGAGTATGGGTTCATAAAACCCATCTTTGAGTGCTTTGTGTTATATTTGGAATAGCCATTATAGAAACATGTTAGGTATTATGGATATCTAATCATGGTGTGTAGTATATGGGGATTATGTGTAATTCACTATATATCTCTGATGTAATATTCTTTGAATTAGTCATTAACTAGTAAAGTGGATTGCTTATTACTTACATTTGTGTAGTCATTATCATTGGTGGTCTTGGTAATTAAATATCTATGTATAAGTTTTCCTTGTTTAAGAGGATGTTCATATGTAATTACATCATCTATAATTACCCAATTAACATGATTTTATTTTACAAAACCATGGAATGTATAAGGTAATACTAAATGTCTATGGATCGAAGGTTTTCCCAATAACATATCAAAGATCATCATGGAAGGTATAAATGGAAAGGTTGTAACCACATGTGTGGGATTGACCTATAAAGGTAGGCCAATCTCACCAATAACCACCTGGGATGTGCCATCAATACTATAATTGATCTAATATAAGGATGTAAATCATGATGAGTATAACTCAAGTGAATAAGTAATTTCATAGTCAAAATGTTCTTACTTGCACTATTATCAATCATAAAACTATATATAAAGTGTTTATAAAGATATTATTTAATGAATAAATAATTAAGATCGACATCATCATCCTTAATCTCATTGTCATTGAAATAGATAGAAGGTCTCTCAACCACCTGAGGTATATGTCCTATAAAGTACACAATTTTTAGTATAATAGATGTTCATAATGTGATAGATGAAGATGTGAATTATATTCCATTTACACTTTTTATTCCTTATTACAATGGTATTACAAAGGAATTTAAATATATACTAATTTTGGTGATCACCAGGTTGTGAATCTGATTATTTTGAAGGATCATCAAATTCAAGATTTTGGTCATCAAAAAGATCTTGTATCTTGTGTTTAATGTAAAACATATGTTCTTAGAGTGCCATAGTCCCTGATGAGAATCGTAATAATCATTCATATCATATCCTTTAGGTATATGTCTATTTGTATCAATCTGTATAGGATAAGGGACATATATAAGTTGACACTCTAGTAACCCTATGAATAATTAAATTGGGGACTCAAGTAAATGGGAGAATTGTCTCCTTTGTTCATTGGATAAAACAAGTTGATTAGTTTTTTTTGAAATTGTGTTAACCCTAATGGTTGTTTCCTTCTGAGTATCAATAGGTTTTATCTTATTACTTATTTTGGTCGTGAACTTAATACTATATGTAGACATAGTTGGTTTGTTTTCTATGTACTGGAGCATATTTAATAAAGTAATATTCATTTAATGGTCCCATAAAAGATGAGATAAGTTATATAAATATTTTAACTTATTAATATTAATTGACTCATGAAAATTAGAAAGCAAAATTTTCATTAATATGTCATACAATTGGTCATTTTAGCTAGCATTGTCTTATACCTCAAGACATTCATTTATGGTTCATTTGTTCCTTTATTGATTATTTTTAATTGAGAATAGAAAACATTTTTATAAATACTAAGATAAAATAATTCTCAAAATTGATCTTTAATATGTTTGAATTCTTTCACATATTGGAGAGGTAAATCATAGAATCGCCTCAAAGCATAGTCATTGAGGCTTTGTTTAAAATATTAGGTTAAAAGTTTATATTTGGAAGCATAATCATGGTATTCCTCATAAAAATGTTGAATATGTTATTCAAAACCACATTTTTCATCATAAAATGGAAACTTAAATGCAAAAATACTATTCAACAAATAGTGCAAAGATATTTCAAGTGCAAGAAAGTTATGCAACACATCTTGTGAATCAAAAGCATGGGGATAAAATAACTCATTTTGTTCAATGTTTGTAATCTTTTCTTCCAAGTTTTTTTATAATTTGAAGGAGTGTTTGAACTATGGACCCATTTGGATTTAGATTGTCAATTTGAATACTCACCAAAGGGGATGTAAACATGTTTTGACTAGTAATAGGAATTGAAACTCGTATTTAAGTTTTAAAAATTCATAATTCAATGGTATATTTAGGAATATTATTCTGGGTTTCAAAAAATAAAGGTTTAAATACATAACCTATGCCCATATTAGAAGTATTATGATTTGTATGTAATGTTTTAGGGTTTTTTAATAGAAAATACACAAACTAATAAATTATTTGAAAGGAATTACGTTATTAAATTTACATAAAAGTAAAATCAATAATATATAGACTTTCCTAATTTAGCATGTGAAATAAATAAAATTAAAAAGTATCTAAGGAATAAAAAAAAACATATCTTGTTTAATGTTCTTTTCTAGAAGATGATAGTGATTAGGAATCATCATAAGACTATAATAAATATTTGGTTTCCATTCACTCTAAACTTTTATTGTGTTTAACCACTTTCCACTTACATTAATGATAGTGTACTTATGTTGATACTAGTGTGTAGAACATAATATGTCTTTATTTTATAATCCATTAGTTAGATTTTTATAAAAAATTTGCCACCTTCCTCCTGATGTCTTTAGATTGTGCACATAGTTGTCATTCTCAGTTTATTGATGAAAATCATATGTTCACCTGTCTTTACCACTGAATAATGCCTTGAGATAAATGGGTTAGTGGGAACATGATGTTGATATGATACCAAATAACCCTTCTATCAATGAGCACTACCTACATATCCAATACTTGAAAGAAGGCCTCAAACTAATGTAATTCTCCACTATGTGTTGGATTATGTGTGAATCATATAATATGTGTAAAGCAAGTACAATAGTGACCTAGATTTTATCTTGGAAAATATAGTTCTTGGGATGCTCCTTAATTATTTCAAATATGTGTATGTGTTTTTCTTATGACTTATATGAGAATAAGATAAAATAGGGAAGCTTTATTTTTTTGAGAACATGATTGAATGCTTTTGATAGCTTTCCTTGATCTATTCTATGTATTTTCTATGTGAGTAATAAATAAGGGTTGGTATTATATTCATATCAATCCCTTTAGATAATAAATTCTCATTAAAGTACTTAGGTTGACCATTAGGACATGTTTCATTTTAAAAGTAGATGATTTTTAGGCACTAGACACGTGTGTTGAGTTAGGAAAGTATCACCAACATGGATGTCTATCCCGAACATTAGTATCCAAGTACCATGAAAGTAAATAAATTCTCAAAACATGTAGGGGGAAGATAATTACATTTTAAGAATTCTTGACAAGATAGAAGTCCTAGGTCATCAGCATAATACTAGTCAAACTAAGAGATAGGCAAAGGGACACAAGATAGAGTAGATGCAAGACTTAAAGAAGCATGGAAAGGTATAAGTCTAAGAGGAATATACAAGGCTTGATTTTTCCAAAGGATACAAGACTAGGGTGTTATATAATCCATAAATATCATCTATATTTCTCCCCCATATTTAATCTAGTAATGAAATTATTATTTTAAAGTAAATAAATCTATCCTTGGGTGTGTACAAATAATTTGGTCTTTACATGTGCCTAAATTGAGTGTTTTTTTATATAATAAGTGTGTATAATATGAAATTGAAATTTCTTGAAATTGATTTAAATTGAAATATCAAGATTTAGGAGAATACTTATGTGTTGATGTAACCACCTTAACTATTGGCAAGTTGATTTTAAAAATGTCTATCATTGTAAGGATCTGAAACTGAGATTATGAAAAATGTAGATAAATATTGAAAGTGTTTAATCCAAGGAGATAAACAGATAAATTAAAAGGCACATACCCCCAAATTTGGAGTGAGAGTCACTTTCCACCTGGTATTTGAGATTAGCTCAACTTTGTATCCTAATGATACCTATAACCAAAAGAGACTAGATGATACAATCATGTCCATCCTAAAAAATTGGAAAGTTTGAGTTATTTAATAACTTAACCATATTAAAAATTAAACCAACTATTTTAATACATTAAATCATTAAAGTATGTAAAAGTCCAACTATGGTATTAGTATGTAAATGTTTTTAATGTGGTAACATTCCATAAAAGAAGTTTGGAATATGAAACTTATCTAGAATTTACAATGTAAGGCATAAATTTCATATCATATTAACCTTATATGTTTCATGATAAAACTGTGTATAAAAATGGTACTATTGTATATAATTATGCAAGAAGTATGAATTTGAATCATATAATTATGTGCTTTGGTAAATTTAAAAACTATGTAAGTGTGAAGAACATGATTCTAAAGCATTCCCCCAATTTATATGCAAAAATATTTAAATTTTTAGAAGCACCAATGTGGATAACATGTTTCAAAAACATTCTATCCGGAGGAAACCTTCATACAACACTCACTTTTCTCTTGTCTTGTTAAAACTTCTTGTAGTTTTGATCTAAACTCATAAAAAAACTTGTTTGATACATGTTTCATGGTTTCAAAAATTTTTAGGGTTTTTGTCTTCATCCTCACATTCATTTAAGTCCTCTTTGGTTTCTTAACCAACCCACAGAACCTCTCAATGTAACTTTCTCAACATACCCTTCTTCATCACTGTGATAGGCTTCCTTGTAGCCTTTTTTAGTCTTTTTTCAATGGTATGAAAAAGTACTAATTTATCCTAGTAATATAAAATTATATTTCACCATTATATATAATTTTATACCATTCTAATAGTTTTCTTGACTTAACTCAACTCTTAGATACCCTTTCTTATCACTGTCTATGCCTAATTAGTCCTCCTTATCCTTTTTTTAAACATCGTGATGTCAAATCCATACATAAAAGATTGTATTGAGAAAAAAATTCAATAATCCATTATATCACTTTAATATATAATTTTTTACCAAAATTCATTAGTATTAGATGATGGGATCTCTCATAATCTTATTTTTGGTTACTAAACCCTAGTTCATAGTTTGCAATGATTGTGTGAACTGAGAGGAATAAATTTGAAATATTATACTTCCAAAAAAAATTAAAATTACTAATATGAATTATTAGTGTCTATATTATCTCCACACACCTTTATCAATGTTAGATTCTTCTTTTGATGCCTTTGTTCCATAACTATATCAGGTTCTTAGACTAACTGTACGTGCAGACACAATATTCCACAAGTTTTTATACTAGTTTTCTCACACTAAAGTTCTTAAATAGTTATAAAAAGGTAAAAAAACTTAATTCACTAATATTAATTCTTACCAATTCATATTATTTATCAAATCAGGTTTCTGAAAAATATTTCAACTCACATTCCAAACTCAGTCTTCTTCGTTCAACATAAAACACAAGAAATACAATGAACATACAATTCATTTGTAAAATTATTAACTTTAATTGATTTTATTGGATTAATATTCAAATTAATATTCCTAAAATATATCTCAATATTTCAAACAATCTTTCATAACATAAAATTCTTATTCAATCTTCTTTAACATATAAAATATGGTACACTGGGTCTACAACATTGAATGTCTTCAAAATGTGAAAAATACCTCCTCATTTCTTTGAACATTGATCTCTCATTAACTTGAATTCATGATCAATAAATAAATACTAAGAAAACACTTAAAGTTTTTATATATCCTATAACTACTCCAATTTTTCTTGGACTCTTCCTAGAATGTTGAGAAGCATCAAACTTTACTAACTCCTAACACACCTATCAAAATGACTCATTATCTGACTTATTTATGTAATTAGGTAACAATGAATCCATTTAACCACAATGGAGTCCAATGAAAAATAATATCTTATTTATGTTCTCTAAAATAGGATTTAGGACTCCAAAACTTGACAAGAAATTAAAAAATGTAAATTGGTAAAATTGATGATAAAATGTCAATTTTAGTTTTTAACCACAATAAATAAATTTTTACACTTGGATAATATTATCAAGTGTGAAATATGAATCCTATAACCTTTAAAACATCGTAAAAAATCAATATGACCCCCTAAACACTTGATTAATCCAAAATTTATATAAACAAATAAGACTAGTACACCCATAGAAGGATGCTCATGCATCATACTACTAAGGTGTAAAAATAACATTCAATAAATTTTAAATTTATATTTTATTGTTATTATCCTTACAATATCTCTCAGTTTTCTTCTCTCCATCTATTCAAATTCATATCCTCTTGGATCCCAAGGCCTATGACTAGAAGGTCTACCTACTTATTGTTTGACTAATGCAACCTTGCTTCCTCCTTTGAGGTTATTCTTATGCATACTAATCTCCAAATTGATCACCTTAAATATTTGTTTAGGTTACTATAATAAAATTCCACATGAAATAAACAAGTTAAACATAATACCCTCATTATTGTATTCTAAGATACTATACTCTTGCATTTTCATGGTTGTCCTCTCTATGAATGGATCTATTATCCCTTGAGTTGCTTCTTATTATTTAATCTAGCTGTGGAATGGATCTTTCTTCACATTCACATCCTTCCATTATATGTTTTGTTCATGCATCACATGACTAGTTATATTATTTTACCCACTTGTCAATTTACTAGTCATCTTACCTTCCATGGCAAACACTATCAACACCCTAACCTTCTTAGAAAAGTTTTCTAGATACTCCATGATCTTTACCAAGGAAAATTGATAAGATAAGTCTAAAAACAACATTTCCAAGTTATCCTTTGACAAAAAATCCACAAATTATTATTCTTGTGAAACCACTTGTTCCTACTTTCACTACAAGATATGACTATTTGAATGTCTTCTGGACACTCATATGATCTAGGTCTTATAAACATATTACATATGAAGCACTTGCAAGTAAACCCATTGTATCATCTTCCTTTTCCATATGATCTTCCACCTCTGAATCCCTAACCAACTTTATTGGATTGACTTGAACATTCATAAATGCTTACAAATTATTTACTTTGACTTCTCCATTAATTTTTATTGCATGGCTATCCTCTTTGTTTTTATTGACCTCTACCTCTATAACTCTTAACACCTCTTCCTCTATTTTGTTGACTTTGCCTTCTATTAAAATTTTCATATACCTTCAATGCATCTTTATAAGCCTCCTCTAATTTTATTGGTGAAAAAATATTCATCTCATCTTGAATACTAAAATTCAATCCATTGATGTACCTTATAACCTTTTATGCATCTTCCTATATGTGTCCTACTCGGATAGTTAGTTTATAGAATTCCTCTATGTACTCTTTCACTATCATGTCTTTTTATCTCTAATTTTTATCCTCCTAAAAAAATTTTTATGATAATATTTATGCATTAATTTAACATTCATATTGGCCACCATTCTATTCCACGACCTTATATTTTCCTTTCCCTTTCTTTCTTCTACTTACACTCCATACCACCATAAGGATGCATGAACAATCAACCTTGTCACTAAAAAATTTACCTTATTTTCCTCATTCACCTCTTCAAAATCAAAACACTAATCCATTGTTGTTATCGAATCAATAAACTCTTCAACATTGAGACTGACCACATACATTAGCACCTCTAAATTGGGTTTCCATGCCATTCTAATAACTCCTCGAATGAAAATTTCTTCCACTCTACCTTGCTATCCTTATTATTCATCTTCTTCTTGATTAGCTTCATCCTATCCTTCAATCACATCACATCTATTCATCTCTCATCTCTAAGCCAACTCCATAGCTTGTAATCTAACCCACAAGTTTCTCACCTCAATTACTAATGCATTAACTACCTACAACCTCCTTTAGAATGATGGTTCTCCATGTCATCTAAATTCCATGTGTACTTATTTTCTTCCCAAGATATCATAAGTTTTGATATGAAATTATGTATAGGAAACCTTCAAACAATACCCACTTTGCTCTTGTCTTGTTACAACCTTTACTTGATTTGATCTCAACTCATAAACAAACTTGTTTCATACATGGTTCAAGGTTTCACTATTTTTTTATGGTTTTTTTCTTCATACTCACACTCTTTTAAGTGATAATTTTTTTCTTAATTAACCGACATAACCTCTCAATGCAACTTTCTCAACTTAGTCTACTTCTTCACTGTGATAGGCTTCCTTGTATCACCTTTTTATCCATTTTCAATGGTAAAATGGTACATACAAGTAATAATTTATATTTATAATATAAATTTATATTTGAGCACCTTATAAATTTTTATAGAACTCAAATAATTTTATTGACTTAACTCAACTCCTAGATACCCTTTTCTATCACTGTCTAGGCCTAATTAGGCCTCCTTATCCCTATTTTAGATGCAGTTATGTCAAATATATACACCAAAGTATTTACTAACAAGAAATAAAATAATAATTAATATCACTTTAAGATATAAATTTTCACCAAATTTCATTATTTTTGGACTATGGAATCTCTTATAATCTTGTTTTTTATTTTTAAACCCTGATTCAGGGTTTGTAATGAGTGTGTTAACCTAAGAAGAATAAATTTGAAGTATCATAATTCTAAAAAAAATTAAATGTATGAATATTAATTATTAATTTCTTTATTATATCCACACACCTTTATCATTTTTTAAATTCGTCTTTTGATTCCTATGTTCTAGAACTAACTCAAGTTCTTAGACTGACTGTGTGTGCAGACATGGTATTAATACTACAGGTGTTAGACTGGTTTTCTCACACTAATTTTATTAAAAAGGTAAATAAATGTATAAATAAATTTAAATAATTTAAATTTACACTTACCAATTCATACGAGTGATAAAATAAACGTTCCACATAGTATTTCAACTCACATTGCAAAATCAATCTTCTTTCTTCAACACAGGACACATGAAATATAATAAATAGACAATTCAGTTCCAAACTAAGTGAATTTAATTGATTTTATTTTATTATTATTCATTCATATTTTAATTAATATTCCCAAATACTTTCTCTATATTTCATATCATTTTTCATAACATACAATGCACATTCATTCTTCTTTAACATAGGAAACAAGGTACACATGGTCTACAAAATTGAATATCTTCAATATGTGAAAAATCCCTCCTCATTTCTTGAGAATTTATCTATTAATAACTCAAATTCATAATAAATAATATAATCTCAACAAAAACACTTAAAATTTTTATATATCCCATAATGAATCCAACGATTCTTGGACTCTTCAAAGAACATTGAGAAACATCAAACTTTCCTAACTCCTAACACACCTATAAAAATGACTCACTATGTGATTGATTTATTTAATTGGGTATAATTTACCCCCCTTCACCCCCACTATAGTCGAAACAAAAATATTAACTTATTAAAATTCTCTCAAATAGGATTTAGTACTCCAAAACATGACAAGAAATTTGAAAATTCAAATTGATAAAACTGGCAAGAAAAGGCCAATTTAAATTTCTAACCACTCTAAACATAATTTAACACTTGGAGAAGATTATCAAGTTTGAAATATGAATCCTAAAACCTTAAAACATTATAAACCATCCACTTGACCAATTATACACTTGATCAAACCAAAACTTGTATAAATGAACAAGACTAGTTCACCCTTAGAAGGATTTTCCTGCATCAACATTCCCCCATTCTAATTGAGAGATCCTAAATACTAAATAAATATAGATAAAATTATTTGAAATCATGCACCTATTAAATTTGAAATATATTATAAGTGTGGAGAACATGCCTTTATGACCTAGCCCCATTAATATTACTCCCTTTATAATGAGGAAGATATATGAATTGGTAGCTACCTTACCTTAAAAGTATAAAATAACTACATAATCTATGAATAGAACCCCATAACATGGAGAAGGATCATGTCTAGGTATATATAGCATTGATGTACATAGAACCAATGTGATCACATGAAGGCATAAGATGAATGGTAAGGATCATGGAAACAACTAAATAGTGATAATATAAGCTCAACAATAAAATAAGCACACATACAAGATCCCTCAAAAGTATGTTAAAATTCCATTATCTTAGGAGACTGAAAATAATAGGTATGTTTAACTGTCACAAAATATAAGTGACATGACTTAGTAAAATGTCTATAAAATCAAGAATGGAATATTTAGATTCCCATATAGAAATAATGACATATGCAAATGCAAAATAAATCATACATAGGCATAGGGTTCAAAATAAAATGAGCATATTCAAATTATCTAACAAGGAATTCAATAGCAAGGAAAGACACTCAATAAATTAAATAATAAGAAACCAATATAAGCATGTCTTTGTAGACCATGGATCCAAAGTTTTAGAAAAAAACATCAAGTGAAATACATACCAAATACCATGTGTAATATATAATCATGGTTAAATTAATTTTTAAGTGCACATGTTATCTAAAACATGATAATGAAATGTGATCATTGAACCATATAACCTATCTGTATCGACATCAAAGAATTAGATTCCCCCAGTGTCTACATGACATGAGTAGAGGGAAGGACCAACATCTAAAATAGGAATAGATCATTTATTTATGTATGAAGGTATGACACTCCAATATAAGTGTGACACACATGATTATATGTATAATTCACTAAATATGCCATCCATTAACATGGAACTTACACATAGATGTCATGTATCCCATAAAACATGTAGGAGTCGTAAATATTTGTGAATGTATTTTTATTTAATCTATTAACTTTGAATCATTATCACATAATATATTTATGTAATTTCATAATGTTCATTGGTATTTTTAAATTCATTCCTTTCTGTGTATCAAGGTGATTTACACTTTTTCCCAACTTTTTTGTGACTATAAATGGTCCCTAGCAATTGGGTTTGAAATTTATTTTTTCCTTTTTCTTTTTTTGCATTGATATTTTTTAGGTTTTATTTTATGAATATGTTACTCACATAAAATTCATGTTACCAATTTTTTTTTTGTATGCTCATTTAAAATCATCCTAATAAAAACATAACTGATCAGTACCCTATGTACATTTAGAATTCAACTAATCTAATTAATGCAATGTTTTTTCATAGTATTCATTACATTAGATGATGTATTTAATGGAAACATGAAAATAATGTATCTTAATTTAAATTGTAAGATGAACTCTATACCAGATACCAAATATTAAGGTGTAGCATAAGTAGGTGTGTAGAGACTAGTTATGTATGACCATAGAGTGTATATCATATGTTGTTGCTAAGCAATGTTTTATAGTTCAATTGTTTTGATAAATATATTAACAATTATCTTATTGGTTTCCTCTACTTAGCCATTTCCCTTTTCTTAATAAGGTTTAGAAAGTTTATTATTATTTTTGTATTTACTACAATAGTGTTTTACCGTCTTATTTTTAAATGTTAGTCTAATATCTTGAATAATAGCCAAGGATATTCCAACAAATGAAATGATATTGCTCATCAAAAAACTACATATGTCATACCCTATGTTAAAATTAAGTGTAATTTATTCCATCCATTTTATAAAATATCTTGAATCTAAGATGATGAATTTAGGTCCACTAACATATATTGGATTTGCCTTTCCATTTAATTCTAATCCCAAAAAAACATTTTCCTCGAAGAGCACTCAATAAACAGGGACTATCATCAACCTGATATCATTTTAGTGATATTATAGTACTATTTAGGTTATATTTGTATTTATTTCATAGTTTAATATGATATTTATGGATTATATATCACATTAGTCTTATACACTTGGAAAACTCAAACCTTAGATGGTCTTCTAAGTTCAAGTCTTTTCCATCTTTTGTAACTATTGTATATTCTTTATCTTGTGTCCCTTTGCCTATCACTGAGACCTACCAATATTATCTTGATTAACCAAGACTCATATATTTCCTAAAAATTCTTATCATGCACTTATCTTGCACCCCTATAAGTTATGAACTGGTATCTACTTTTCAGCTCCATGGACACTACATCTAGGACAAACACAACATTAATACTACTTTCATGACCTAACATAAGTATTAAGTGGCTAAAATTGATCTAATTTACAAATTAAACTTAATCTAATGACAATCCTATGTGATTTACTACAATTTACTTATCCAAATGGATTGATATAAATATAATATCAACCTTCATTCATTCAACACCTCGAAAAGGCCTAGAGAGACCAAGACAACTTATCAAAGCATTCTATCAAGCAATCAATTGTGAAAATATTACCTATTTTATTTTACTTAAATATTATTCATATGTAATTGACTTATTTATAGGTCTAAATTACTAAAAAAGTATCCAATATTTATACTTTTTAAGTTATAAGCTAGGTCATTATTGTACTTACTTTCCACACATTTCATCATTCACAAAAAAGCCAAAACATAGGGGATCACAACATCAGTTTGAGGATGTTTTTGGAATATTGGGTATGTAGCTAGTGCTCATTGAAATATGGGTTTTTGGGTTCATCTCAATACTCTATGCCAACTAACCCATTGTTTCCCAAGGTGTCCATGAATATGAAGAACTAAGGTTTTATAATTTCATGAGCGATAGTCCATGATGTAGATCTAAAAAAAATAGAGTGAAGATGAAAAAAAAATATAATTATATAGGTGTTCACATCCTTTTAGAGTAGGTATTCGACACATGAAACCTATGTTGAACCCAAATAGTAGCATTGGCATAGCCATCTTGGGATAACACAAGTGTTTGCAGCTCTAGAAGAACTTAACCCATTATGGTGAACATTATAGAATCTTATTTTAATTTGATTTCTATGTATTCCAAATATATTACTATGTTAGCATCAAAAATAAAAAATTACATTACTTCTTTGTCATTTTCATACATAAATTATTTTTAATCTCTATTTTTAGACTATCTTAGTTTTATAAATTTAACATATGTTATATCTAAGTTTAGTACCCAATTATCCTAGTTTAGATATAGTTTATCATCCTTGTATCCTATGTTATCTATAGTGATTTACCAATAGATAACCTTAATCTATAATTTTAAAGTTAAACATTTGGTGAACCTGATCTTTGAAAATAATTTCTACACAATCTTACCCTAATAGATATTTATAAGTTACTTTGTCTTAATATTTATGTACTTCATATCTCATATCATATATGATATTCATTGATTTGATGACTATGATTATGAAACTCTTCTACTTTATATCAAATCAGGGGTAAAACTTGATTACTCTTGTATCCTTCCAACTACTAAAGCATGTAATCCCAAAGCCTTGAATTATTGTAATTAATATCCATTTATTAAGGTAAATGCTCCCACCATTTGAAGAGATGATTTAGTCCACATTAAGGAATATAAATATACTTTATATATACATCCTACACCACCATCACATGATTTTGGTCATCAAAAAGTACAAAAATATAGATATATAGGCCAAGGATTGCGCAAACATGAGCAAGGTATAACTCAACCTATTGTTCCTAAAAATAATATATATGAAAGGCTTAGTATTTTAAGAAAATTCCATGAGTAACCAAAAATTTAAGTCATATAACATTCCCTTAATGCATATTTTACCACATAAGTGGTTGAATATGACCAAAATGCTCCTTTTCATCATAAGAAAATTTGGACAAATACATAAAGAAAGTGTGAATGATTTAAAAATAACTTATAAGGGGGACATGCCTTAAAGAAAATTAATTCAAACCTCCATAATTACTACATTCCCAAATGATATCTCTCTTAGCAAAGGTGAAGGTTCCCTCATACCTTCATTAAAAATAACTTCTACACCAAAAAAAGGACCTTTACTAAATATTTTTCACTCTCAAATTATTATACCAAAAGTAAGTGGAACAAATTATTCCAATAGTCTAAGCTATTTAAATTGTGTATCAAAAGTACCAAAGTTCAAATACCCCATATGACTACCAAATTACCCTACATTTAGTGATCATGAAGTTGTACTTGTTATACATGAGGATGATGCTACCCATATGCCTTAATTTATAAAAGATGGCGGGTTGGAACCAATAATAACACCAATAATAAACACCATAATTTCCATCGAATATCTTATGTATATAATGACCACTATTGGGGTTGGGGATCTTCAAAAATAGGTTTCCATAATTCAAATTCAAATGGGTTTTTATAATAATTATGCACACATAACCTCATTCAATTATCAACCTCTTTAAAATTGTGTAATTGAATATCCTTATCTATAAGGTTTTGAGCTACCATATTTACCTCTCTTTGAAAAACATAAAGATCCATTCGAGAACATGATATATTATGTACATATTTTGGCCAATAGGAATAATATGACAAAATTTTACTAAAAGTATTCCATAGAAGGATTTTTTATGAGCCCCAAAATTGGTTCTATAGTTTACCAAAGGGTTATTTAACAACTTTTTAACATTTGGAACATGCATTATTCATGGATTTCAATATCAAAAAGGTGAAAAAACATACATTATAACATATACACAATTTAAATCAATGTGATGATGGATTCATTGAATATTATACTATTTAGTTTAAAAGTACATCATATAAGCTATCATTTAGACCCTCTGATTCGGAATTGTAATTTATTTTTCTTAGATTCCTTATTTCCCCATTAAATTCATGGCCATTTCATAGAAAAAAATAAGTCATCTACCCATTTATATAATTATATTCATAGATATGTTTCCTTCATAATTACTCATTAAAAGGAGCTTAACATATTTCCCTCTAAATACAAAATTTTTATCCCTCACACTTGAATGAAGGAGATACATTACCTAAGGAGCATTATGAACAAAAATGTTGTATTCCTAATGTTTATTGCCTATTTTGTGAACATTAATTAACATGGAGCCAATCTTAGGTCCATGTATTATTCGAGAGTCTCAAATTGAATGAGATAAAAATAATCAACTCCACCAATATCTAACAATTACCTTATACATGGGTGGTTCTTATTTTTTGGCATAACCATACTGATCTTACTCAAGTAAAAACTACTCGCAATGTAAGACAAAACAAATTGGGTTAGATATAAAAAACTTACAAAATAAAGGATATTGGAAATAATCCTTGGGAAAAATAAAAATACTAAATGTTTTTGGTCCAAAATTAATTCAAACATGAGTTTTAGTTATTCATACTACATCTCCATATGCATTTACTCTAAGGACTTTTTGGTTATACCCAATGAAAGAAAAAATTACCAAAATCCAAAAGTTTTTTATTTGTCTCATAAAGGCAACTAATACTTATTAAAAATTATATCATTGATTATTATTAATATGCACAACTTGAGGAGGAACACTCTATATACCTTTTCAACCTATCCCATCATTATGAAAATAACATAAAATATCCAACTTAAAATTGTTAGACACCAAGTGGTGAGATACCATGACCATACATTGGTTGATATTATGGAGTAGTATCTTCATACATTCCTAAATAAATAAAAATAAAACCTTAAGAATTTTAAAAACATTGTTGACACCAACATGTTCTATTGGTTCCTTGGCATCTATGTGGTATTTTTATGTTGATGGATGGCATATTCAGTTAGTTATACATACACACATGTGTGTTAAACTATTATTTAAGTGTGATATAAGTATAAAAAAATACATAATATATTAATATATGTTGATTTTTCCCTTTAATCATGGAATGTAAACATTTAGGGCATATACATCTTTGATCTTCATACACAAAGGTTCTATAGTTCAATGATCACATTCCATTATCATGTTTGAGCTTACATATTCACTCCTCCCTATATATAAAAGTAAAACTAAAAATATATATTTTCATATACCAATATAAACAATATAATAGGAATAAATGGCCATATATATAGCTAGGCTCTAATATAATATACTTATTGGGGGATATCCATGATTATATCTTACACAAGTTACTTGATATGCTATACACTTGACATTTTATCCTAACACATTTGATACATAGAATACTATGACATGTATTTATTGGTATATTATAATTAATTTATTTAATTTATTAAATTTTTTACTTTTATATTGTATTCCATTCTCAAGAATTTAAATATGTTCCTTTGTTTGTAGCCCCCGTGCCTATGTATGTTTTCTTTAAAATTTACGTATGTCATTGTGTGTTGTATGTAAATTTAAATATGTCATTATTGATTTTATGTACATTTAAAAACTTCATGTACTTTTGAATTTTCATCATTTGAACATTCCTCTTTCTTATGGTCTCTTTCGACCATTTATATTTTACTTGATTTTGAGTGTTTTTGTGTGTGTGCTCATTTGTTTATTCAGCTTGTACTATTACTATCTAGTTTATTTTTTGAGATTATATTATTAATATATATATGTTTCCATTGTCCTTATCATTAATATTATTACTTAATGTGATCACATTCATTATATGTTCTTCAATTCTATATCTACCTAGACATGTTCCTGTTATACGTTAGAGGATTGCTTTCACAAATTATATAGTTGTCTTATCCTTTTGAGTTGAGGTAACTACTAGTTACTATATTTCCTTCACCTAAAATTGGAGGTATTAATGGGGGCATGTCATATAGGCATGTTCTAAACACTTTTCATAATTCTCACATTCAGTGGGAGCATACTTTAAGAGCATATTATCCAAACTTATTCAATATTAAACATCTCTAGATTATAGTGGAGGCATGTTTTGAAAAATTATTTTTCATATGTGTACATTTATTAGTTTATATATATATATATATATATATATTGAATTCTTGATTTTGAATCATGTTATTCACACTTACATAGTTTTTAAACTGGCTAAAGTAGACTATTATATGATTAAGATACACAATTGTGCAAAAATCATAAACATTGATACCATTGTTATACATAGTTTTAGCATGAGACATATCTTAGGTACATATGCTATGCAAATTTTTCCTTAATATTGAAAAATACCAATTATTTTCAGATTATAAAACTATTTTATATACTCTTACCATATCATGGAATATTACATACTAATATTGTAGTAGAAATTTAAAGAACTTTATTGAGCTAATCTACTATAGTAGTTGGTTCCATTTTTAGTATAGTTGAGGTGATTACAACACACAATCTTCAAAAAAATTTAGGTTGGACTTGATTATATCATCCTAATTAACCAAGTTATAATTGTAATTATATTTCATTTTTGAGTTAATCTCAACTACTAGGTGGAAACTCACCTTCGCTCTAAGGTTAGGGACATGCATGTTATAATATCTCTCTTTATCTCCTTAGATATATTCAATTTTTATATTACACACACACACACACACACACACACACACAGAGAGAGAGAGAGAGAGAGAGAGAGAGAGAGAGAGAGAGAGAGAGAGAGAGAGAGAGAGATGTATATACATATGCATATACCTATGCATATACATATACTTATAAACACATATACATATATATGCATGCACACACACGCACACACACACACACACACACACACACACACACACACACACACACAATTATATATGTCCTATTCTTAGATTCAAATCCTTAAAATGATACATATTTTTCAAATCAACTTGTAAATACGCAAGGCAATTACGTCAACACACATGTGTACTCCTAAACCTTGTTCTTTCAATTCCATTATATTTCAATTATTTTTATTTCTATATTATATACACTAACTATATAATTTAACATGCTATTGAATGTAGTTTAATCACCAACAAATCACCCATGTTAGGTACATGAAAAAATAAGGTGTCTTATACATAACCAAATACACATTCCTTTACTTTAAACTAGTAAATTAATTACTACACTAAAGGGGTAAATGTTGATGATATATATGGATTATATAACACCTTAATATTATATACATAGAAAACTCATGCATTGTTTTATCCTCTTAGTTTTGGACCTTCTTCCACTTCTACAATTCTCTCATTTACTTTATCTTATACTATTTGTACTATATATTACTCTAACAAGTATTATGCTGATGACCCAGGTCTTCTATCTTACCCACAATGCTAAAAATATAATTATCTTCAACCTTTGAAAGTTTTTAGCCTATACCTATTTTCATGCTCTTTAGACATTAATGTTTGGGATAGATTATAGCATTGATGTTAATGCCATGACCTACCTCAAGTATCTAGTGCCATAATTTCCTCCATTTTTCATATGAAACCTATCATAATGGTCAACCTAAGTGATTTAATTTGAGTTACTTATCCAAAGGTATTGCTCTAAATACAATATCAAACCTAATTTTTTCCTAACCTACAAAATACCTGACATAAATTACCAAAGAATTCATTCAATTAATTGGTAAATCAATGATTCCCTATTTTCTCTAATTTTCATATCAATAATAGGGATATCACATACATAGATATAAATTATTGAAGGAGTATCCCAATATCCTTAGTTTCCAAGTTACAATTTAGCTAGCTATTTCACTTGCTTTCCACATATTACATGATTCACACACAAGAGAATACATAGGGAACAACTACATTAGTATGAGACCCTCTTCAAAGTAGTATATATATAGGCATACCTCATTTACATAAGTTCTTTGGGTTTAGATCAACATTGTGATCCCACTAACCCATTTTACCCCAATACACCATGAAGATGAAGAACTAGGTTTTTGCAATTTCATGAGCAGAGATAATCCATGACCTGATCTAAATACACTAGAGTGAAGTTGAAGATAAATCCAAAATCGTCTAGGTTATATCTTCATTATTCAACATGTATTTCTTATAGGACACCTCTATCAAACCTAGACAATACCTTCTAAACATACATTCTATGCTAATATAAATGTCCATTAATCCAAAGGCACTTAATCCAAAATTAGGGGACTATTCTAGAATCATATTCTAGTAAAATTTATGTTTGTTCCATATCTAACATTGTGTTAGCATCAAAAAAAACTAAGTACATTAAATATATGTAATTTTTATAGATAGCTTAGTTTTGCTTTCTATATTTAATGTATTATTAATTTTATAAACTAAAAATATGTTACCTATGAGTTTGTCAACCAATTATCCTACTATAGAGATAGTTTATCACCCTTGTGCCCTATGCTATCTCTATCCCCTTTAATCATAGATAACCCCAATCTAATTTTTTTATGTTAAAAAATTACAAGTACACATATTTATAGCCTTTTGATATATTTATAGATTTTTACTGAGGATTAGACATCTATAGATGTGGCCTCATGTGAACTTCAATTCTACTTTATTTCACTTGATTCACCTACCCCTTGGGCCTACATGTTATTTTTTTATTTTTTATGCAATATATGTCAATGTTCCTTAATTGTTATTTTATGTTATCTTTCTATTTTATCCCATAGACACTTGTATCTATTGGGAGCACTTGCATTGATTCTAATGCCTAACTACAATATAGTTGTGCAGGATTGTATTTTTGTCATTTTTCATCTCTTTCACTTTTGTGACAATTTTTGTCCCTCATTTTTTCATTTTATTTTCACATTTTTGGCTGTCATTAGGTTCTAATTCAAAATTCATGAGGTCTTTATATGTATAAAGGCTATAGTCTAATTAAACCACCTAACAATTTGATTTGATAACTATCTAATTAGAAAGTATTGTATATTATAAACTATCAAATTACAATAAATTAATAAATTAAATATTTGAAGATTCAAAATGTAAAATATATTATTGCATTACTTATACCAAGGCTTACTAGGAGAAAGATCATAAGTAACATTTTTACCAAGTTCTATAAGGTCCAATGTAAAGGATTTAGGGTTTTTCTTATTTTTTGGTCATGCACATAGGAAAACACATCCAACAAAGTAAAAAAATTTCATAAGTGTCATTGTAGGCTTGGTGAAAATTTGGAACCATTATTGTGTATATCTTTGAATGGACACGTGCATCAAAATGGAAACTTGCATTGACGTGATTGTCCTTGATCGATGTAACTATCTAGTAAACCCCAAAAAATAAAATATATAACTAACAATGTTAATATATTTAAGATATACATGTGATGATTTTTGATCATTTTACTATTCCAAAATAAAACATCAAACAAGATACACTCTCTTTTATCTATTTATTACTTAGTACTTATTATATTTGCTACACATTCGTAAATAATTTTTTTTATCAAATTATTATACTGTATTGATAAAATATGAATATTACAATATGGCATTCAATAAACATTCATGGCTTGTATGTTTCTGTTGTAAGATCCAAAAATCATAAAACCTTTGGTGAACATGATCTTTTTTTATTGAATAAAAACCTTGGTTTCCTCCAAAAATTATGAGGGTTATTTCTTGTGTTTTTATGTAAATATGAATATCATCATTTATTTCAAATAGTTTGTCAGTTTATGTGTTTTTTGGGGTTATTGATATTTTGGGGTGAAATATCTTTGCACCGTACATAATTGTCTTGTGAGTTATAATATTAGTTTAAACAAATGTTTTTTGGTTTTTGGGATTTTTTTTTTTAAAAAAAAACTGATAAAATATTTGAAATGAATGACAATATTTAGATTTACATTAAACCACAATCAATAATACACATTTCCCAATTTAGCATGTTTAATAAATATATCAAGTACAAAATAGATAAGGGATTAAAAATTGAATATATTATTTAATGATCCATTCTAGAATATGATAATGATCAAGAATCACCACAAGCCTATAATAGATATTTGGGTTCCATTTGCATTGAATTATGCATATGTTTAACCACTAGACAATTTCATCAAATTTGGACACCTACATCTATGATGGTATCTTTATGCTCACTATATACCACAATATAGCTCCATTTTTTAATATTTTAGTTGGGTTTTTTGTGTTTTTTGTCTCCTTTTTCTTGATGACTTTATAATTTATACATAGGCTATCACTCTTATTTTATTGATCAAAATGATAGGTTCACTTCTCTTTGCCCTTGAATGATTCTATGGGAAAATGGGTTAGTAGGCACATAATTCCATGTTGACCCCAAATAACCCTATGTCAATGAATGTTGCATAAATAAATAATTATGAATATGGCCTTAGATTGATGTAGTTATCCCCTATGTGTTGGATTGTGTGTGAATCATTCAATATGTGTAAAGTAATTACAATAGTGACATAGTTTGAAACTTGAAAAATATAGCTCTGGGACTACTCCTTTAGTAATTCAGCCCTATATATATGTTTTTCCTATGAATGATATGAGAATAGGAAAAAATAGGAAATCGTTACTCTATTGAGCATTTAGTTGAATACCTTTAATAGGATTCAGAGGTTTATAGTAGGTGAGACATGAATGAAGCTTGATCTTATATTTATATAAATCCCTTTGGAGAATTAAATCACATTAAATCACTTAGGATTATCATTAGGATATGTCTAATTTGAAAATTAAATGATGTTAGTGCATTGAACACTTGCATCAGGTAAGGACACTAACGTAGATGTAGGCATTTGTTTTAAATGTTATTTTTTAGGGAGAAAGGATGTAGGAACAAACTCAAAACTTATAGAGGTGAAAGATAAGTAGGTTTAAAGCATCTTGGGTCATAAACATAATACTCATCAAACTAAGAGATATGCTAAGGGGCACAAAAAATATTAGTGCAAGACTTCAAAAGGTGGAAAAGGTTTAGAACTAAAAGGAACAACCAAGGTATTTGTTTTCAAAGTGTAAAGATTGAGGTGATATATAATCCATAAAATAATGTCGACATTTACCCCCTACCTCCTCACCCTTTATTCTATTGATGAAATTACTAGTTTAAATGAAAGGAATGTATACCTCATTGTGTGTAATATAACTTCCCTTTACTTGAGTCTAACTTGAGTGTTTTGATGGTGATCGACTTTAAACCAAGAGCATGTTATATTATATAATTATTGTGTATAATATAGAATATTAAAGTATTGAAAATATTTAAATTAAAATATCAAGATTTAGTATTACTCTTATGTGTCAATGTAATGGCCTTGCATATTAACAAGTTAATTTAAAATATGTATCATTGTAACACTTTTCAATTGAGACTATGTGTGTGTGTGTGTGTGTGTGTGTGTATTTATATATCCTACTCTCAATTACAAAGCCTTACAATGATACATATTTAAAATTAACTTGATAATAGGTAAGGCCATTACTTACACACACACACACACACACACACACACACACACACACACACACACACACACACACACACACACACACACACACACACACACACACACACATGCACGTGCACGTGCGTGTTTGTTTGTATACATATATATCTAGTCTTTATATATGTACATAATAAATATATACATACATACATACATACATATCAAAGTTACATATATCTAAGGATATAAAAATGGATAGAGAGAGAGAGATTGGAAGGTAAATGCCCATGCGTGCACTCGTGTGTTTGTGTGTATACATATATATCTAGTCTCTATATATGTACATAATAAATATATACATACATACATACATACATACATATCAAAAGTACATAAATCTAAGGATATAAAAATAGATAGAGAGAAAGAGATATTGGAAGGTAAATGCCCATAACGTTGGAGAAAATGTGAGTTTCCACCCATTAGTTAGGATTAGCTTAATTTTTCAACATGATGATACATATAACTTGGTAAGTTTGGATGATAAAAGCAAGTCAAACTTAAAAATTTGGAAAGATAGATTGATTTAATCACCTCAACCATACCAAAATTGAACCAAATTCTTTACTAGATTGGCTCAATACAGTCTATAAAAGTCGACAAGTCCATCATATGGTAATAGTCCATGAAAAAGTTTTGAAATATAAAATGTATTTGGATTTTTAAATATTAGGCACACATTTCATAAAATATACACCTTAGATATGTTTCATGCTAAAACTATGTATAATAATGGTACCAACATATAGTATTTTTCCAAAACTATGAATATGAATTATATAATTGTATGACTTGATGAATCAAAAAATTGTGTAAGTCTAGGGAGTGCTTCCAAAACATGCCCCCAATAAATATGCAAAAAATTTAAAAGTGAAATAAGTACCAATGTGAATAATATGTTTCCAAAACATTACCCCACTATAATAAGGAGATGTTGAATAGTAAATAAGTGTGGAGAACATACTTTTAAAGCATGCCAACACTAAATTCCAAAACTATTCCAAATGTGAATAAATATGGGGAATATGCTTCAAAATCATGTCCTCATCAAATATAGAAAGTATGAATGTGTATAATCCATATATATAGGAAATGGTTCACCTAAATCTAAAATGGATATAAGTGATAAATACTAAATAAGTGTGGAGAACATACTTCTAAAGCATGCTCTGGCTAAATCTAAAAATGTACCAAATATGAAGAGCATGCCTCTATGACATGTCACATATTATATGCCCCTCATTTGAGGTGAGGGAATAATATAAACTGATAGCTAGCTCATCTAAAAAGCATAATAAAATTGTATAATATGTGAATATGACCATATATCATATAGAAAAACATGTCTAGGTAAATGTATCATTGAAGAACATAGAACAATGTGATCACATGAAGGCCTAAGATTCATTATAAAGACTATAGAAAAGTCTAGATATTAAAAATATAACCTCAACAATAAAATATACAAGAATAATAAAAATTAAGTAGAAAGGCAATGTTCTAATAAGACCAAAAATAAGAGGAATGTTTAAATGCTACATAATTTAAGGGACACAATTTTTTAAATGTCCATAAAAATGTACAAAATATGAAGAACATGCTTCTATAACATGTCACCACTTATATGCCCTCCATTTTAGGTGAGGTAAAAATATAAAATGATAGTTACTTTACCTTAAAATGATAATACAACTATATAATATGTGAATTGGACCATATAACATATAGAAGAAACATGTCTAGCTAAATGGTCATTCAAGAACATAGAACAGTCTGATCACATGAAGGCCTAAGATGCATGATAAATACCATGGAAAAGTTTAGATATTAAAAGTACAAGATCAACATTAAAATTAATAAAATATAGAAGAACACTAAAAATTAAGTCAAAAGGCAATGTTTCAATAAGACAGAAAACAAGAGGCATGTTCCAATGACGCAAAATTGGAGGGACACAACTTAGTAAATGTCCATTAAAATGTACCAAATATGAATAGTATTCCTCTATGACATTCCATCGCTTATATACCCCCGATTTGAGGTGTAGCAATATAAATCAATATTTACCTCATCTCAAAAGGATAATACAACTATAGAATATGTAAATATGACCATATAGCATATAAAAGAAACATGTCTAGGTAAATATATCATTGAAGAGCATCAAATAATGTGATCACATTAAGGCCTAAGATGCATGATAAACACCATGGAAAATTCTTGATATTAAAATGACAAACCCAACAATAAAATTGAGAAAATATACAACAACATTAAAAATTAAGTCAAAAGGCAATGTTCCAATAAGATTGAAAATAAGAGGCATGTTCAATTGTTGTATAATTGAAGGGACATGACTTAGTAAATGTCCATAAAATTAGAGATGAAATTTTTGAATGTCAATATAACAAACAATGACATATTCAAATTTTAAATAAAGCATACATAGTCAAGGAGGCCACAAATAAAGGAGTATATTCAAATGGTCAAACAAGAAATACAATAACAAAGAAAAACACTCAAGGAAGTGCATAAAGGAAAACATAATGAACTAGCATAAACATATAATAGTAACCCATGGATCAAATGTGTTAGAAAAAAACTTTTAAGTGCATAACATATAGTGTACCCTGTGAAAGATACAATCATGGATAAAGGCAACTGTATAAATACATATATTTCCTCAAAACATGATAAAGTACAGTGATAATATAATGATATAACATGGATGTATCATGATCAAAGAACGTGGATTCCCCAAATATTATTGGGATGTCAATAGATGGAAATATCAACATTTAAATTTTCTTATATCATAATCAAAAGATATGTGAAACATATATATATATATATATATATATATATATATATATATATATATATATATAATATTGATATGTCATTTACCAATATGGAACCAACAACATATATGCCAATGAGTTAATATAACATGTAAATGCTGAAAATAATTTTGGAGTTTTTTTATTTTTTTTATTTTTTTAGTATTTTGAAATATATGAAGAGGAAATATCATCCTATGATATCATCCAAATGATGACCATAGGTATCTCTTCACACAGAACCTAGTGTAAGGAATATATAATACTACCAAGGAGCATGTTTAGGTCAAATATTTGTCACAAATTAGTATCGATGATTCTTTGTGTATGAAAACATAACTCTATGGACATGAAGTAGTAATATGATTAAGGATTTGTGGAACCCATTATTAAATTATTTATGGTTTAGATATAAAACACATAATAAAAACACCCATTACACCAAACTATTATACTATGTAGGTTATAGTTTCTTATAAATATCATCTACTATAATAAAACATGATAAAACTAATAATAAATATTGTGCCCTTAGTTTTTCATAGACCAACAGACTAAATACTACAATGTTCAACCAGATGTGAACATTTATGTTACATTAGTTGGCATTTTGTTGGCATTTTCATTTAGTGTGTTTGTTATCTTGCATCTAGAATTTTATGTAGATGATTTTTATGTATTATATAACACCTCAATCATTTACACCTTGAAAACTATGATTTTTATTGTTCATCTTACTTTTGAACTTTATCGCTTTCAAAAGTCTTGCATTTGATCTATCTTGTGCTCCTTGGCTTATATAATAGTATGATGAGTCTATTGTTGATGACCCAATACTTGTATCTTTCCTAAAATACTTAAAATTTACTTATCTTACACCTCTGTAAGTTTTAATCCTATACTTACTTTCTTTCTCCATAGACACTAACATTTGGGATAGACACTTATATTCACGTTAGTGTCTTGATGTGACACAAGTGTTTAGTGCCCTAAATTCATCTATTTTTCAAATTTAATGTATCCTAATGGCTATCCTAGGTGATTTAATCTGAGTTACTTCTCCAAACTGATTGATATAAATAAAATATCAATCCTAATTCATTCATCACCTATATAATTCTTACCTACTCACTAGGTAAGTTATAAAAGGCATTCAATTAAGCATTTAAATGAGAAAAACTTACCTATTTTCTCTTATTTCCATATCACATATAGGTACAAGACAAGCATAGGGATAAATTATTGTGGGAGTAGAACAATATCTTTATTTACCAAGTTATAATCTAGGTCGCTATTGTACTTCCTTTTCACATATTATATGATTCACACACAAGCAACATATAGGGGAGAACTAAATCAATTTAAAGTCCCTTTATAAGTATTGTCTATATAGGTAGTGATCATTGAAATAGGTTTATTTTTAAACACTATGTGCCTACTAAACCATTTTTCCCAAAGGTCACCATGAAGATGACGAACTAGGGTTTTGATATTTTATGAAGAACAACAGTTGATGGCCTTTATCTAAATCATCTAGAACAAAGGAATAGACCAAATTAGAATCATATAGGTGGTTGAATCATTCTACATAAGGTATGTCATATAGGAGATGTGTTAAACAAATATAGTTGTGTCGATGTAATCATCCCAAACTGATGCAAGTGTCTATAGCTTGATAGGCACCTAACCTAAAATTAGGAAACTATTCTAGAATCATCATCCATTATATTTTATACATGTTATTTATTAAAAATAAATTTAGCATTATAACCAATTAAGTAAATTAATTCTTTTTCATTTCCATACATAGCTTATCTATAGTTTCTAAATTTGGTCTATCCTCAATTTTAGAAATTCAGCATATGATATATATTAGTTTAACACCTAATTTACCTATTATAGAGATAGTTTTTCACCATTATGCCCTAGGTTTCTCTATCCCTTTTAATCCTCTATAATATTAATGTAGATAATTTTAAGGTTAAAATTTTCTTAAACTTGATCATTGAACATCAAACCTTAGGAAATTTAGGTTTTATGATTTTTCTATTTTTTGGATTGTTGTACTTTCTTATAAATTTTAAAATTTTTGTATGTAAATAAATGGAAAATTTTATTGAAAAAACACATTTTCAAATGTAAGATAAATATGCAATGATTATTAATCTCAATAATAATAAGGTATTAATGGATATGTTTTTGTATGTTACAAGGGATGAAATTAGTAAACATGATAAAAGTAAGGTTTCTTCACCTAGTGATGGTGAGTCTTTGGAAGATACTATAACTAATTAAATCCTAGTCAATCAACCTACATCTAATAAAATTATAGATTGTTTATTCCAACCATTGTTTTCCAAAACTACTATAACTTCATATACCATGGAATTATCAATTGTTTCAACATAAATACTAGTTTTAATGCCTATTACTACTCAAACCAATTTTACATCTTCCTTGATGGCTACTTAAATTACTAATCTAAATCCCAATGGTTGACAATTCAAACACTCCTTAAATTTATAAAAAAAACTTAGAGGACAAGGTTACAAGCCTTGAACAAAATGTTTTAAAGTCTACTTATACTATTGATTTGAAAGATGTGTTACATAACCCACTTGCACTTGAGATGGCTTTCACCCTTTGACAACTACTTTTCTTCAAACTAATTTCATATTTTATGATGGCAAGGGTGATCATAAGTAAAATCTTCAATACTTTTATGGATCATGCCTTGATAATTACTCAAATGAAAAACTTTTCAGTAAATTAATTCTAGAAATCCTCAAGGACTATGATTTTAGGTGGTTTTATGATTTATATCTCCAATTTTAAAAATCATTCAAACCTCTTGAAGATCATTTTTCAACACATTTTTTCCATTAATATTTATGAAGAATTTTCTTATACTTGAATTTACAAAATAAAATAAATGAACCAATGAATATATTTTTAGATAAAATATAATGCTAAAAAAAATGATAAATTTTATAGTTGATAAGGATTTTCAAGACATATTCAAGCAAAGCTTGTTTGATCCTTTACATGAGTAAATTATTTTTGACAATTTAAAACATTTGGATGATTTATGGTATGTTGTATGAGAACATGAAATGAATTGTATTTCATTAAGTAAGCTCAATTATGAAGTAAAAACATCAATGTCATCTACATCTATTACTAAGTTCATAATCAAACCAAGATATATGGTAAAACCTCCTGAGAATAAAAAAGAAAAAACCACCATATTTAGCACTATTTCATTATATCCTAATAAACTTGTTTTATTGAATGCACCAAAAAGATATTTCTCCCATTTACTTGAATCCCTAGCTTCATTACTCTCATGGCTACCAAAGTGTCATTTTATATCTCTCCCTCAACTTATATACGTAGATATGAATAGAACTCTACCAAAATTATATTATGTGAATAAGTATTTTGATTGTCATTA